>JASVEL010010610.1:0-259525 GCA_032618575.1 Nicotiana noctiflora
AGATCACAGCAGTCATGGTAGTCCCAGCTACCGAAACTTCCCGAACTACATTGACCTGATTCCCTTTCAGCCAGGGATATGTAGGAGATCTTCTGAAGCAAAGGTTCGGTCAAACTTTTCAAAAAATGCTTCATACGGAGTGCTTGAACGGGCAAAAAAATCGCTCGTATCCGCTCACTTATCTTTGCACGAAAACTCTTCATGTTTCCGCGCAAAGAGGGGCAGCTGTGAGCACGTGATTTTTGCCCTACATGAGAATTACTCCCAAAAAATTCAAAGTAAAATCGTTTTTGTATCTTTGTAACATCTGGGGATTTTTGTGTTAATTTTCTTACTATTTGTATTCTCTGTGTGTGCATGTTCGCTCGTTTAAATTAAGAAAAATACAAAATATATTATGTTTGCACTCTTAGGATTTAATTTACAATTGAAAGTAATCAAGTTAGTTGAAAAATATAGAAAATCACAAAAAATATGTATTTTTTCGTTTTAAACATTTAATGTCCCAATTGTTGATTTTAGTTCAATTTAAACAAGAACTTAATTAGTACTCTTATCAACTAATTTGATTTTATAATGTATTTTAGAATTTTATGTAAATAAATAAAAGAAAAGAAAAATTGAGGAAAATGAGGACTGGGCTGTCCAAATGTACCCAAAAAAACAAGCCCAAACGGTTTCATCCAAAACCCACCAAAAACCCAATTAAAATTGGGCCAAATCCGCCCCATTACCCGGTCCAGCCCGGCCATTACCCAAAACAGCGTCGTTTCCATTAAGGAACGAATCCAAGCCGTTGATCTCATCAGATCGAACGGCTAGAAATAAACCGTCCATTTTGATATACCAAAACATCATACCCCCCAACCCCCGTGTCTCCCTTCATTCACCAAACAGCCCCCACCCCTTTCTTCAATCTCGTCTCTCTTAGAGACGAAAAACCCTAGCCGCCGCCCCCTCTCCCCTCGCCTGAAAACTCGGCGGCAACAACGCTGCCGGCCACCCAAACCATCTTCCCTGAATCCCCAAACTCCCATCTCCACGAATCCTGGCCTCGCTTCATTCGAATCAAACCCAAAAGCATCAAGCCCCAATCCGAGTCTATGAACCCTAGAAAAACAAGATCAAGATTTTCCGTCAAATTGATTAAAGCTTAGGGTCTAATAGAGTTTAATTGAGTTGTTCTCGAGTTGAGAACATTTCAATTAAACTCTATTTGACCTCAAAGTGGCTAACCCGGTTCAAGTCGTGAATTCTGAGGTAATTCTTTATTACGCTTCTGTTCGTTTGTTCAAATCTTGTTGTTCGTCTGTTTGTTTGAGATGATTCTTTACTATTTTTTTTTATTTTTATCATTTTGTTCTCTTCTTCTCCGATCTCAAGACCGTTTATATGGTCAATTGTGTTGCTTCTGATTGATTGCGGATTGTGCTTGTTATTGAGTGTGCTTATTCGATCCGATTACTGAAATCAAATAATGTTTCTACACTGTTTTGTTTACGCCTAAGTGCTGTGAGCCGAAAGTTTATTCGTCGACTGTGTATTATCGATTATAAATGTGGTAATCGACTAATCGAATGTCGTCGATTTACTTTCGTAGGTCTGTTTGTTAGAAACAACAAGGCAGTAATTTCCTTGTTACTGACTAATTTCTTATTTTGAATCACTGTGGAGTTGGAGTTTGAATTGCCTGTGTTTGAATTAGTAACAAGATTGGTTATAGCTGAATTAAGCTCAGTCTCATAAATTAGTAACTAGTGGACTGCCACCATGTGAGCACATGTTGAGCCATTAGGACAACCCTTAATAATATGCCCCTTGGAGTAGTGGAACCTGCTGTGCAGCAGGCCACTGACTGCCCTCTGAAACTAGAAATTATTAATTAGTAAAGCCCACACTTAGACAAGATTAAGTGGTGAAAGCAGAGAATATAATGGGCTGGGCAGAGAGAGGGATGGGCAGGGAGTTTAATTTAGGATTTTTTGCACCATTAGGGGTTGAATTGTTTAGCTATAAGTAGAGGATCAATTCTGAAAGAGAGGGAGACAGAAAAGAGCAGACCCTGGGAGAGAACTTTGAAACACAAAGGGAGAGATATATACACACACTCACTGAAAAGCAGAAAAACAAACACACATATAGGAGAACAGAGAGAACGGTAAGGATATACATACACACTGAGAGAGAGGTCTGGAATTGAGAGATAGACATTTGGAAGGCATTATGAAATAGAGAAGGAGAGATACACTTAAGAGCCTGTTGAGTTTAAGAAGAAGGAAAAAAAAACACATAGAATAGAATCTGGAAAAACAGTGGGAGTTTGAAAGGGATTCTGGAGGAAAATTTTGCTGTTGTTGTTGTGTTTTGCTGCTGCTGTTGTTGTGTTCTACTGCTGTTGTTGTATATTGCTGCTGCTGTTGTTATTCTGTTGCTGATGTTGCTGTTTGTGTTTTGCTGCAACTGACTTCTTCTTTCCTCATTGTAATTTCCAGGTATTTCTCCTATCCATTTCTCAATTAGAGAGCCTATGTAAATTATGATATGGAGTTAAATGCTGGAAATGCCGTTTGGATATTTATGAAGAATCTGTTGCTGAAATTTGAAGTATTGAAGTTGTGTTCATTTAAAATTGTTGCATTATGTCTAATTGAAAGGCTAAGGTCGAATTCATCGAGCAATTAGTTCCAACTTTCTTAGTTTGATTTTGATTTTGTAATTAGAGTAATTTGATTGATTTTTGAATTGTATTAGTTAATTAATTAGTCTAAGATCTTAATTCCTATTAATGATTAATTCTGCCATATCTAGTTAGATTAACTAGCTTGTAGTTCAAATTTTCATAACCCGTGTCATTAAGTTCTCATAGTTGACAATCAGGTCATTAATTGATGAATTATTGATAAAGTTTGGAAAGCTGGAAATTCAAGCTTTTATGGGATTCAAGTGCTGAGACTGCCGTGTGTTTGTGTGTGTGAAAGTGAGAAAATGGTCAATCAAGTACACTTTTAAAAACGCAGCAACTTGCAATAATTTATGTGCCAACTTGTTACTAATTTTGATCCCATTTTGTTCTAAAATCTGATTTATCTTAAATTCAACATTATCAAACAATAAGTATACTCATTCTGGTGAATTGATTCATGAGTAATTGCTTAGCTTGCTCAATTTTTTAGGGATTTTGATCCCTCAAACCACACGGCCAGCTTTGCTTTTCTCTCCATTTGGGCCTGTCTCAAGCCCAGCACTTGAGAATAATAAAATCCGAGTATGAATTGGGTTCTTTCGACCTATGGTTAATCGGTATTTGGCCCGTTAATATTTAATTGATAGGATAGGGCATTTCTTAATAATGAATTAGGATCTTTTTGTTATTATTAGAGACCAATAAAATAGAAAATCACAGTTATGTTAGGATTGACCTTTAATAAAAGTGAGATGAGCCTCGCCGCACTAAACACATAACTGCGGAGCCCTCAATTAATTGTAATGAAAACCTTAGACTTGGAAGGACCGTTTAGTGAATTCCACGGTCCTTTCCCAAAGTTAAACAACACGATAGACTTTTAGGCACGACTTTAATAAAATACTTTCTTAATTACGGGTGCGCATTTATGTGACCCAAATCTTACTCCCGGCGAAACCGAAATACATTAAAGTCACAGGCGCACTGGTTGCGGTGTGACTCGAAAATGTATTTTCGTGATGTCGCAATTCTTCTAAAAAATTAACAAACCAGAACATTAATAGCATTTGAAAATCGAAGCATATAAGTAAATCAGATAAAAATAAATATGGCAGTTGAGCGACCGTGCTAGAACCACGGAATCGGGAGTGCCTAACACCTTCTCCCGGGTTTAACAGAATTCCTTATCCAGATTTTTAGTTTTGCGGATTGTTAAATATAGTTATAATTTCCTCGATTCGGGATTAAACCGGTGACTTGGGACACCATTATTTTCCCAAGTGGCGACTCTGAAAACTAATAAAAATTCCGTTCCGAATGTCCTTTAAGTGGAAAAACTCCTTCACTGATTATTATTATATCCCTTATCGGGGTGTAGTATTAAACGGTGGCACATTTACGCTATGTACGTGCGGTGTAAAAAAGGAGGTGTGACAGTATCAGTTATATGTAGTTATTTTTTCTCTGTTATTTCGTGGCTCGTTTGTCTTCGTATGAACAATTAAAAGATTTTCATTACTTGTCACTTTCAAAGTTTCAATATTTCTCCTAAATTTGATTGATATATTTGGACAATTTTAGCATTTGGGTTCAATTTTTTTTTTTCAAATTTTTGATTTGTTTTGATCCTTATTCTTACTTAACAACTCAAATGTATATATTAATTTTTTATTTAAGAGTTTCAATACTTATCCTGAGTTTGATTGGAGAAATTTCAGAATCTAGTTTGAATTTCGGGTTATTTGATTTTGGATTTTCTATATTCTTTAATTAATTTGTTATTGTGTGTATGTAGTGTCCCAATTGGGGAAGAAGAAATGGGGAGATTGGATGAGTGAGAATGGGTGTGATAGATACTACTCATTTTTTTTAAATGGATCGGATAAGTTAAATGGGTTAAAATAATATTCATATTTTGTTCTAGCCAAAGATTGGCACGTGACCCAATTAAAAATTGCCACGTCATTAAATGAAAGACCAATCCCTATTATTTGCTAAATGGTTTATAAATAGTCTCTGTCCATCTATCTGTTCAAAAAACATACTTCATCAGTTCTGCTGTTAGTCGCGGGGGTATTTTTATTAATAGAATTAATTTCGTATTTTTTTTTTGGATGAATAGATGGAAGAAGTATATTTTTTTGAACCGGTAAATAGATAGAAAATATTTATAAACTATTTAGCAAAGTATCTGAATAATTTTGGACGAGGTATATTTTTTTGAACCGGTAAATAGATTTATAAACTATTTAACAAAGTATCGGGATAATTTCGGCCCTTTCCGCTTTTAGAATGAACCACAAAAGTAATTAGAATTACATTACTTAGAAAAGAGTAGCTTAAAAAGCGTGAAGTATCTAACACATTATAGTGTAAGATTCCAACCACAATGCGCGGTGACACGCGTGATCTCCATCTTCGTCTTCTTCCTTACTCCTCCTCCTTACTCTCTCCTACTTTCCTCTCTTCACTTCACCACTAACCTCTCCAATTCTTCTCCACATTTACATATAACATATATACATACACACACCAGAATCACCCACCTCCCTCCCTCCTTCTACCACCAACACATTTCCTCTCAGCTTACATCCTTCACTCTGTAAATATACACATAAAACACACACACACAGAGACCTTTATATATAAATATACTTATACTACTACAAGTTCCTTCCATTTTCACCCTTTAAAAAACTAGATCTTGGGTTCAATGGCGATTTGGAAGATGAGTTTTGCAGCGGTAGTGGTGGGGTTAACTATGGTGGTTGAATGTGGGGTAGTAGCGGCGGATATGTTCTACTCCTCAGAGTTAGTCCACAGATTCTCCGACGAGGTAAAAAAACTTAGGGTTTCAAGGAGTGGGGAAGTGTGGCCGCAACACAGGAGCTTGGAGTACTATGGGAGGCTGATGAGCAGCGATTTGCAGCGGCAAAAAATGAAACTTGGTCCTCAGTTTCAGCTTCTTTTCCCTTCCGAGGGTAGCAAAACGATGCCGTTAGGAAATGATTTTGGATGGTCCGTTACCTCTTCTTCATTTTATGTGGCACACCTTACTTTTCAGTCTGTCTTGAAAAAAATGATCTGTCTTTCTTTCTTAAAGTTCGTGCCAGTCAAATACGTACTACCTTCACATAAAATGGAATAGAGAGAGTAGTTATTTTGATCTTAGTGTTAAAACAAAGCAGTTCATAGAAAAAACTGTTTGAGGATTAATGATGTAACTTTCTAAAAAAGGGTTGTGAATGTTGTTAACTTTAAACGGTGTGTGTTTAATTAAGACTTTGTTCTGATTCTAGTCTGTAACTATCTAACAGGATTATTATAGTATGTCAACTGGGAATTTTAAATTCTGGGTTTTGGAAGCATTATTGAAAAATAAATGGGTCATTAATGAATATGTACCATCTCTCTTCTAACTATATGGTGGTGTTTTAGTCAAAGTAATAGATGGAAAAATATTAGTTGTACTATTTTGGGATGCTGATGTGACATGGGATTTTTGTTACTTTTTAAATGTATTTAATTAGGGCTTAATTGATTTTGGCTTGTACCTGTCCTAGCAATTTATTATCTGTTGCTAAAATAGAAACAAAAATTTGAGTTTGGAAAGCATTAATGAAAAGTCAATGGTTTTTTTAAAGAATATGATTTCATGGATGATGGCTACATATGTACTATGGCAGTATTTAGTTTTTCCATCGTAATTGGAACATTTTGCTTGTGTAGGTTATGAGCTAGCCCATAATGCTCATAACTACAAACTAGTCCAAAATCATGTTTTTCAGTAATCTATCTATTGATGAATACGCCCATAACGATCATAACTACAAAGTACTCCATAATCAAGTCTGTCTATAGTTTCTTATTGATGAATACACTAGATTACCATATCCTAACAATGGGACATAGTGCAATAATCGGGATGGAATAATATAATGGGACTATGCATATGTTAGCTAGTAGAAGGATTTTGGGTTTGGTTTATGTATGTTCTCTTTCGGTGGTGGAATGTAGGATGTTACTGAAAACTTTTCTGAAATTAGTCGTTTCAGCTTGAATTTTAAAAGTGAAACGAACTTGGTTAGGGGTTCATCAAATGAGAGTCTCAGTGTGCGTGAATTGCATTTCTGGCCCATATAGTTTGATGCAAGTTCGGATTTGGTGCCTAATTTTATTCTTTTTTGTTTATTACATTGTAAGAGTTTGCATTCCGGGTTATATGAAGATCTTAATCCAAATTTATGCAATTTTGTTCAGGTTACATTACATGTATATTGATATAGGAACCCCAACTGTTTCTTTTCTCGTCGCATTGGATGCTGGAAGTGACTTGCTTTGGGTTCCATGTGAATGTGTACAATGCGCTCCTCTATCAGCCAGTTACTATAGCAGTCTGGTATGCAATATTAACCAAGAATGTTATATATCTGTTATAAATGTTTGTTCCTAGTTTCTTGCTGTTAGTGACTGCACTAGTGTTATATATTTTATCTTTCTTGGCTGGCTTCAATTGAGTGGTTTGACATCCAAACCACGCTATGAAATTATTTATCAAGTTGATACAGCACGTTAACTTTTTCTTTATCTCTATACTTTGACACTTGGACTGGTATAGAAGGATAGAGAATATGGTTGTTAGTTGCGACTCACCTTTGGATCCTAATGCCATTCCCTTTTGAAGTCTCATTCAAGTCTTACCGGAGTTCAGTAATGTTTGTCGAAAAGGTTAAAATGTTTCCATTGGAACTTATAAAGTGCCAGTTCTTAACCTTCAGTGATGAGAGATCATGTCCACTCGTCAGAATTATATAATTAGTATGATTCCTAAAGCACTAGAAAAATTGTTTAAATCTTAATGTCAACTACTTAAAAAATAAAGAAAAAGCCTTAATGTTTTAAGGGGTCGTTTGGTAGGAGCTATAAGAATAGTACTGAGTAAGGGGTATTAGCAATGCTGGTATTAGTAACGTTGGGATTAGTTATGCTAGCATTAGATATGCTGAGATTTTTTCTTATCCATTATTTGATTTGGTGTATTAAAGCATTGAATTTCTTAAAAAATTATCTGTTTTCAAAAATACCTTCCACATTCTTTTAACTTTGTACACTTTTGAGAGGTTTGAAGGACAATTATGCCTTTAATCATGCTTATGCAAGTATTAAAAATGCCTGCATTGCTAATACCATGGTTTGCTATGTATTAGTTATACATAGGATAATACCAAATAAGATGTTTAATTAACACTAGGTTGAAAAATTGTATCAAACAAGGGACCAGTGATGCAAAAAGCTAATGCTTGCATATTTTTACTAATACCTCCTACCAAATGATCCTAAGACTCACAGGAATTTGTAATACTTTAATTACCAGGTAGACTAGGTCACGCACTGCAGTAAACAATATTTCATGTTTTCTAATTTCATAGTAGACTTGGTATAACTGAAAATATAGGGCCTTGAGTGGTCAAGTACCCTCTCTGTAATCAGCCTCACTTGTCTGCCTACTTCTTGATTCCTATTTGTTCATTTGGTTTCTATCATTTGCATTTTAATTTCTTGTTCGTTTGGTTTTAGTTGATAACTGATCTATTATGTGACTGTTTATGCCACCAAAACAAGTATTGCGGTTACCATTTTGAGATATCTGAATATAAAGTTCTCTTCCTTAAACTGAAGTTTTACTTTCGAATATTGAATAACAGAAAGGTCGAAGGCCATTTCTCAGGTATATAATCAGTATCACCTGTCCATTGAATATGATCCTCACATTCATTTAATTTAGGCCTACAGTAGACAGAAACAATTACTCTAAGAGTGATAAGAAGGCAATTGGGTCAACTTGAAATGGGTTGAGTAAACTAAGGGTCATGACCCAACCCGAGGTTGTTTTGATCAAGATAGGTTGGGTCAGTTTGGGCTAAACAATCGGTCATGGCTCAACCTGTCTAATTCAAAATCATTGTTTTGTTGGTTTGCCTTTTTCTGGAGTTCATTTAATTACATAGAACACTTTTTTCTTTATATACATACAGAGAGTAGATGAAGTTTTCTTCTGGGGTCAACTTGTGCCACCTGGTCACTTGACCAATCAATACTTTATCAATTGGTCAGATTACACTAATATGGGCTAGATTTGACACCCCTAGAGTACACCAAGGGATCAGAGAACAGATAAGCTGAAAAACCGAAAATAAAACAGAAGGAGATTCCTACACAATAGCAAACTTGAGAGATATGTCTTCACGCAGTATTATATCATCTTATCTTTCTACATTGTTTTCGGGTTCTATTTATAACACGCAGTTCATTATTTACGATGGATACTTCAGAAATTTGTACATTTTATTCAATATCATTTTCGAGCTGTTGTCTTGCCAGATTATAGTAAGCCAGAGAATCTGTTTCTTGGAGTTGCTGGATCTCCTATTAGAAGAACCTTAATCCCATCCTCTAGATAAATATCAGTTACTGGATGTAGATGTGGAGTCTTTGCTAATACAGCCTACAGGTTTAGCACTTATATCAGATGATTGATTGGCAGGTGCTCCCTGGTATTTGGGGCATCTATTATGCAGGATAAAGATCTAAACGAGTACAATCCATCTGGCTCAAGCACAAGCAAGTTCCTGTCGTGCAGCCATCAGTTATGCGAACTGGGTTCAAATTGCAAAAACCCTAAGCAGCCTTGCCCATACACTGTGAACTATGTGTCTGATGATACATCCACATCTGGAGTGCTCGTGGAAGACATCTTGCACCTTGCATCAGGCAGCCGTATGACAGCCAACAGCTCTGCTAGAGCTCCAGTCATTTTCGGGTGTGTTCCATTGAGCAACTTGTATGTTAAGTTCGAATAAGAATTTCGTGCAGGGGACTAGTTTCACATGGTTCTGTTTGCGGAAAAAACTGTATTTAGCAGGTCTAAATTTCTTTTCATATCAGATGTGGCAGTAAGCAAACTGGTGGCTACCTAAATGGAGTTGCACCTGACGGTCTTTTGGGTTTGGGACCTGGAGAGATTTCAGTTCCTAGTCGTCTTGCAAAAGCTGGATTTGTCCGAAACTGCTTTTCTCTTTGTTTTAAGGAAGATGATTCAGGAAGGATTTTCTTTGGAGATCAAGGGCCTGCTACCCAGCAGATAACTTCCTTTCTGCCTTCAGATGGACAATTGTATGTAAAATTGTGAAGTCCGTGACTTGCTTATTAGTTTGTGTGCTGTATTTGTGTGTTTACCTCTACTATTGTCTTACATGTATGGTTTGTTAAACTCTCTGTTGATTAACATCATGAGTGATTCATGGTCCAGTGTTACTTATCTTGTTGGGGTGGAATCATGTTGTGTTGGGAGCTCCTGTATTGAACAGACAAACTTCAAAGCCATTGTGGATAGTGGGACATCCTTTACATTTCTCCCAGATCAAATTTACGATAGAGTTGTTAAAGAGGTAGGCTTACAACTATTTGCTGCTTATTGTACTTTAAAGTGCTGTATTTACATGTTCTTTTCCGGTTACAGTTTGACAGGGAAATGAATGCTACAAAAGCCAGCTTTGAAGGATATCCTTGGCAATATTGCTACAAATCCAGGTAATGGAATATAAGAGAAAGAGAGATGTACTTTCGTTATTCTGCCTCATTATACGTACTGAATGCGTATTTGAACCTAGACAGTTCTGAAGGGTTGCCAAAGATTCCTTCATTTACTCTGAAGTTCATGACGAACAGCACTTTTATAGTCCAGGATCCTGTATTTGTGATTTATGGCAGTCAGGTAAGTTCTTGAATATACTCCATCTGTTTTTTAGCTCAGAGATGAACTTTTTGGTTCGATTAGATGTAAATCTGTGGTGCGTCCTATTTTATTTTTGGGAAATTTTCACTTTAGAACAATTGAGCTCCATGCTTTTCAATTTTATAGCCCATATTTCAATTTACAACCAATTAACCCAAAAGTAATATGCTAAGATTCAACATCCAACTCTAATAGGTTCTCAGAATCACTATTTAACTTTTAAAATAGATTCCTCAAACTTTTAAATTAATTTTCGAATAGTAATTGTGACTCAAATATTAATTTAACAAATCAAATTCATTTGGGTGGTAAAAATTAGATTTTTAACAAGCTTAAATATGTGGGTTTAAATTCCGAATTTGATTTTGTGAGAAATTTGAAGTGGGTGTCATTTAGACTTGTTAGAAATAATATAAGGAGGTTGTATATAAAATTTGAAGTCATTTAATGGAGATTTGGACTGGTTTTGAACAAAAATTATAACTTAAAATCGTGAAAGAAGTTCGTCCACGGACGCTTGTATAAAGATGTTTAAAAGTGTATAACAGTGTATAATGTGTGTTTATACACACACATACACTATTATACAAGATTATACATTATTATACAAAAATCTAACTCCGTCTTCTTCCTTGCGTTTTTTCTGAAATTTAACTTAAATCTTGCCCAAGTCTACTCCAAATCACTTCCAATTTAAATTTTGAACTCTTTTTGATATTTTCAATCAATTGGAACAACATCCAATCCAAACAACTAATAAATTAAAAAAAAAAAATCAAAATCAAAGCTTTGAATGGTGACATAGGATAAGCAGAAAATACACGGCCACTTGAATCATATGTAGAAGATGTGAGAAGAAAAGAGAGAAAGCAATGGTTGTGAGAACAAAGAATTAACTCCATAAGTTTTAGAAGCAATGGTTGTAAGAACACAAATTTTGAATTTGCAAGTGCTTTCAAAATATGTACAATATGGGTTAGGTGGGGTAAAACTTAAAAATATGGGCCATTTTTTGTTATTGTGTGAGTCATGTGTATTTTCTTGTAATTCTTTCAAATCATGCCAGCTTTTGGTCCTTCACTTCCAATTAATTTTGAATTAATTCAATATCGTGATGTAGGGTGCTGTTGGATTTTGTTTAGCTGTGGAGCCTTCGGGCATAGATATCGGAACGATTGGACGTAAGCCTGACTCTCTTCCCCATGCGGTTTCTTCTTTCTGTATGCAACTGTAAATAATTTCCACCTGCAAAGGAAGGGGGTGAAACTGTAATGCAAAAGTGATATTGCAATTTCCTCTCTCAACTTTTGGAAGTGCTGACAATCATTTTCCTGTACAGAGAACTTCATGACGGGATATCGGATGGTGTTTGATAGAGAAAACCTGAAACTGGGTTGGTCACTCTCTGACTGTGAGTGCCAATATCTGATCTCACTAATTGTTTTGGTTTGCTCTGGATTTAACTATAACTGCTTTCTTGTATATGCCCGTGGGTGATTAACTTAAATGCTATTACTCGTATTCTGTTTCTTCACTCCTAAAATCCTATTCTTGTGTATTTAGAAGTTGAACTGCATTTTTTTACACCCAGCAAGAGTCAACGTGATATATAAAAAGCTTGTTTGCAGTTTCACCAAAAATTAATATTGGACACGAACTATGGTCTTCCAGGTACTATTGGTTTTATTAGATGAACATATAAGAGGAAGTTTTCTCTGGTCGTGTTAATATCTGTATTTTGAGTCACTTCCTCAGTCGCTTCTATGCTCATCTTAAACTACTTGTCTCTATCTTGCTGTTTCTTTGTTGTTTGTTAGTCTTCAATGCTCACCTCAGCCTACTTGGTAGCTCTGATGTTTAAATTCCCTTGGACACTTGGTTAATAGCTGCCACAAATAGGAGGAAGATACAAACTAATCAGAAAAAAATTGACAAGGTGTGGTGCCTGCGAGAAGTGTTCAGAGTTTAGTGGCAGGTCGCAGGTAGGGAAGATACCTCCGTTCTGTAAGGGTGGGTAAGGATGGTGTTTGGAAGATCTTACTGATTGTGATCCCCTAGTTTTAAGAATAAATAGCTACACACTATATCTGTCATCTGGAGTATGTGATGGGGTGCGTCTTGCAGCTAGTCTTCCAGTAAAACTTGCTTTCACGTCTTTCCTTTGTTATTATTTTAATCTTTGCTTCATTACTCATTCCAAAAGAGGAAAGGGGCAGAAAAATGCTCCTTGCTAGTTGATGATTTAACCCTACTTCGTTTTCCAATTCTGATTATTTGGATGTCTGATTTGAATCTTTTGCATGTCAGGTCAAGACCTTACAGATACTAATAGACTGCCAATGACTCCAGCAAATGGTAGTTCTCCAAACTCACTGCCAACAGAGCAGCAGAATTCCCCTAATAGCTCCGGAGTTGCACCTGCTGTTGCTGGAAGGACACCCTCGAAATCTGCTGCACCAACTAATCGTCGAATCTCATTCAACTTATGTTTAGCGAATTTTCTGTTTCCGTTGCTTCTCGTGTCGAGTAACTTCTGACAATCCATGTATACATTGACCTTATAAGCTTGATAATGGTATGCCCTATAGGTTCATAATATATGTGTAGTTTTCCTTGTAAATCCTGTCTCCGTCATGTGGAGCCGTTTTTGTTTTCTTACCACCCTTTTTTATCCAGGTTTATTGTGATTTTATTTATTTGTCAGATAGGATGAAGAGCTTGTTTTATGCATCTTCTAACTTTGGATGTTTAATTTCTTATTCCCTTATCAGATACTGTTATACATACGTAATGCTCACTACTGACTTCCATTCATATGAATCTAATAAACTTGTCTATTTGCCGCTTTAGCCCTAATATGCAACTACCTACTCTTCCCATAATTCCGTTAGTAATGAATTTGATATCACTTGAAAATCAAAAGTAACACTCGGTAGTAACTTCAGTTATCGTAAATATTCTTTATATCATCTAAAGGTGACTAGTGAAATTAAAGGTTAAGAAAAGGGAGGGTTTAAACATGTAGGCAATTATCGCATTTTGGAAGTAAATGCGTGATATAGATTGGGAAAGGATCATTAACAAGTCATAGAATATTATGGATATTCATATAATTTGTTGATTAACTTAATTTTTATCTGTATTAAATATAGATTGGATCTAATATTTTATTCATTTGCGATATGCTCATATTTGATCCGACCTGCTCCCTTGGGGTTGTATTCTTTGTCACGTATATTTAGCAACTTACATTGCAAGTATTTAAAAAAGAAAAACTCCCACGATAGATACCACAACAATAACAAACTCAGTATAATATTACTAGTAGGGTCTGAGGAGAATAGTGTGTATGCAGACTTTATATCTGCCTAGGCTTAGAAAAACTCCCTCTTGGTAGATATTTTGCAGAATTATGTTTGTGGTGAGATTCCATTTAGCAAATCCAAGAAGATTCCATAACCTAACAACCTTAGTTGATGCCAAGTATTTATTTATTCTTTTCAATATTATAATGTCATTACTGTCATTGTTTACTGACATTATAAACATAATGTATAAGAAAGTCCAAAACAACAGCTTGATTCTTCTTTGTATTATTCTGCAACTAGGAAGACAATAGATTTCAGCATAGTGTTTTTATAATATCCTAAAAATGGGAGTTAGTTCAAGAATCCAGACCACAGCATTAAATAAACAAATACATTAATCATGGTATTTATTAACAAACCATTCCAGTATGTATTATAATACGTGTACATACAGGTTGTACGAAGGATTAGGGTCCATGTATGAGCTATTGTTTGAGGTGAAGTCTAGAGTGTTATGGGCTTACTTTTGGATTAATCATTTTAGGCCTAGGATCTCTTCTGGATAAGTGACCCCCACAATTAATAGAGCAAATATCATTTATAGCCTTTCGGGCCAAATTTATATCATCAAGTAGCCCAAAATTATATTTTACAACTTATAGCCCAAAAGTAATTCTAGTGGCTAGCCAAACTACCGCTTTCTGCTTCTTTCCTCAGCAATTCGAATTTTTCCTTCTGAAATTCCTTTTGAGATGCCTCGATTTATAGCCATCCTTTTCCCTGGTTATCGAACAAGTAGAGAATGCTTATGAAAGACACTAGCAAAACATATATCGAAGAACATATTGATCATTTAGAGGAACCGACCGAAAGTTTACAGAATTTGCTAATTGAGAACAACAGGTCGCCACCAATCACAGATATTATGACTGACACAAAATCCTAATCTGAGCGTGGAACATACAATAGCTCTGCCTTGGGAGATGCTCTGGGGTAACGCGCCAATTCTATTTCAATATTCCTTTCTTCCTTTGAACCAGAGGCTTTTACCTGCTCAATGCTCATACTTATCAAAGATGGACAACGAGCTAACAATAGCTTTACGAATAACAGTTCACTTTTTGAACCCTTGAAAAAATGTATGACCACATATTTGAGCTTGTTGAGTGGTTGGTCCAAGCAACCTGGTGTGTCTAGATATTCCTAAACTGCTTCAACAATGTCACTGGTAGATTTGACCTAATGGTACAAGGATATACAAGGTCATTTCAAATTCTCATATTTGAACATGTAAAGTGCAAAAACGAATTAGATCATGCATATGTCGACTAAAAAGAATATGAACCACATATATTTGCCATTTCTTACCCAAATATCAAGTTCACTCAAATTTATATACAGTAGATTGTCACTATACAAAATAGATTGTCACTATACAAAATATATATTAAATAGATTATTACTATACAAAAAAATATACAAAATAGACTATCACTATACAAGTCAGATTGTCAATATACAAAAATAGAGTGTCACTATACAATATAGACTGTTACTATACAAAAATATACAAAATAAACTGTTACTATACAAAACATATACAAAATAGAGTGTCACTATACAAAATAGAGTGTCACTATACAAAATAGACTATTACAATATAAAAAATATATTTGGGGTACACAAATATATACACAAGTACACTCGAAATATGCTCAATATACACCAAAGATACATTGTCAAACTTAGGAAACAATATTTATACATTGCAAAAAAAAAGTTGCTCTATTGCACCAAGAAAGGGTCGAACCCATGACCTTCAACTTAGGTAACAAGCACTCAAACCACTGGGCTACAGGCGTTTATCTTGTAATACTCATCCTTTCGGCTTCTATATGCAATATATTTGAGCCGATGGGCCATTTTTTGTAAGTAGGATAAAACATGGGCTATTAAAATTTTGAGGGGCTATAGAGGGTAATTTTCTCCAATTAATACGGTTTAAAAAAAATCATTTTTACGATTTAATATACAAATGATGCAAATATTTAAGTTGCAAAACTGTCCAACGATTCAACTGCACGAAAAGGAAAAAAAAAGAAGGTAAAAACTGCTTCTCTACAATACAACAACAACAACAACAACAACAACAACAACAACAACAACAACAACCCAGTATATTTCCACAAAGTGAGGTCTGGGGAGGGTAATATGTAGACATGCCTTACCTCTACCCAAGAGGGCAGAGAGGCTGTTTCCAATCGACCCTCGGCGCAGGGGAGAGAAAGACAAACAAAAGCAAAAACAAAAACAAAAACAAAAACAACATTAGTTACACCAGCATACATCGCATAAATAATTAACTAAACATATGAGACATACGTACCGTAAATATACCTGCATGCAATAGTATTAAAACAATAACTACCAAAAGAGAACGCAAACTAATTCTCTATGGGTGGCCCTACCTCACCTCGCCCACCCCGGGAAAGGAGTTCGAAAAATCTAGTAACCCAAATCTAGGAGCCCCTACCCTACAACCCTGATACTAGACCTCCAGACTTTCCTATCAAGGGTCATGTCCTCAGAAATACGCATCCTGTCCATGTCCTGCCTAATTACCTCTCCCCAGTATCTCTTAGGCCTCCTTCTGCCTCGCCTCACACCGACCACCGCTAGCCGCTCACAGCTCCTCACCGGGGCATCGGGGCTTCTCCTCCGTACATGCCCGAACCACCGAAGCCTCGCCTCTCGCATCTTCTCGTCCACTGGGTCACCCCCACCTTCTCCCAAATATTTTCGTTCCTAATCTTATCTAACCTGGTGAGCCCGCGCATCCACCTGAGCATCCTCATCTACGCAACCTTCATCCTCTGAACATGAGATTTCTTCACCGACCAACACTCCGTCCCATACAGCATGGCAGGTCTAACCACAGCTCTATAAAACTTCCCCTTGAGTTTTCGTGGCACTTTCTTATCACACAAGACTCCTGACGCAAGCCTCCACTTCGACCACCCCGCCGATATACGGTGGGTGACATCCCCGTCTATCTCTCCGTCCCCCTGAATCACCGATCCAAGGTATCTGAAACTATCCCTCTTGGCTATGGCCTGAGATCCAATCATCACGCTCCCTTCCACTTTGCTCGGATCAGCGCTAAACTTGCACTCCAGATATTCTGTCTTAGACCTGCTTAGTTTGAAGCCCTTAGACTCGAGAGTCTGTCTCCATTCCTCTAGCCTCTCGTTAACACCGACCCTCGTCTCGTCTACCAGGACTATGTCATCAGCAAATAGCATACACCAAGGCACATCCCCTTGAATATGCCGAGTCAAAGCATCCATCACCAAGGCAAACAAGAGAGGGCTAAGCGCAGATCCTTGATGGAGCCCCATAACCACCGGAAATGGTCTGTGTCGCCACCAACTGTCCTGACCCTAGACTTAGCTCCATCGTACATGTCCTCGATTATTCTGATGTAGGCTTCCGGCACGCTCTTAGCCTCCAAACACCTCCATAGCACCTCCCTAGGGACCTTGTTATACGTCTTCTCCAAGTCGATAAACACCATATGCAGGTCCTTCTTCATATCCCTGAATTGTTCCACCAATCTCCTGACAAGGTGGATAGCTTCTGTAGTGGACCGACCCGGCATGAAACCGAACTGATTCACGGAAATAGATGCCGACTCCCTCACCCTGGCCTCGATCACCCGCTCCCAAACCTTCATGGTGTGGCTTATTAATTTGATGCCCCTATAGTTGCTGCAACACTGGATATCCCCTTTGTTCTTATACAAGGGCACCACTGTACTCCACCTCCATTCCTCCGACATCCTTTTGGTCCTGAATATCGCATTGAACAACCTGGTGAGCCACTCCACTCCCGACTTACCCATACATTTCCAGAACTCCACCGGGATTTCATCTGGCCCGGTCGCTCGACCTCTACTCATCCTACGCAAAGCCCCCACGACCTCTTCCACCCTAATGCGCCTGCGGTACCCTAGGTCTCTACGACGCTCTAAGTGCCCCATCTCCCCTAGTTCTATACTCTGGTCCCCCTCCTCGTTGAGAAGGTCTCCGAAGTACGCCTGCCATCTCTGTTTGACTTGAGACTCCTCCATCAGGACTCTACCATCCTCATCCTTGATGCACCTAACTTGATCCAGGTCCCTCGCCTTCCTTTCCCTTACTAATTATCCAGGTCCCTCGCCTTCTCTACAATACAAAATATCTTGATTAATTATATCTTTCTTTGCAATTGTGGGGTGACTCAAATACCATTACCCTTCGAAAATTGTCTCGTATTTGCCCTTAGTCATAATGAAGCTCAAACCTGAAGTATAATAAAGATTAATTTTAGACGATACTCGCAAGTAAAGGGTTATGAACTTTTTTCTCAAAGTATTTTGACAAATTGGTCCATGTTAACGTCAAGAGAATATATAAAATGATTTGCTAAAGATAAGGTTTGAATAACCCAAAAGTATAATGAAGGGTAAAATTAAGGTATTTATTATCGTAAATGTGTTAAGGATCGTGTGCATCACTTAATTTAAGTGTCGCAATGTAACAATATGAGCAAACAACAGATACAAATACACTAATATAGGGCCTTAAACTTCAAGCATATATTTTATTGAGACTTGGTTGTTGTGTACTTAATAATAGATCACAGCTAAGAACTTCCTCCATAACATTTTTATACGAATAATCTTTTTCTTTCACTTCCACGTTCAATTTAGTCTTATTTTCATCTTTTTATAGATTTAGTTACTTGTCTGTTTGAAGCTAGAGAGTAGAGACTAACAATTAATTTAGCCATCTTAGCCTTACTTGGAAAATTATTCTCTGCCTTTATTGTTTGTGTGCCTACCTCTAAATTAAGGTTGAAGAATATGTATATAGTAAGTATTTATATTTTAAAAGGCAGAATTAGGACTCTTTTGGGGTTAGCCTCGGAACAGAACATTCGTAAATCACCCCTGAGCTTATGTGTGGGGGTTAGCTCCATGAAACTTACGCCTTGGACATCATAGCTTTCCCCCCGGACGCGCTCAACACCCAGCGTACTGGCCGTCTAATAGAACTTGATGCAATTGTATGTAACTAATCTTGTAAATCTTCAAATTTTCTTAATGAATCGTTGGCTATTCAAAATTACTTTTTTCTTAATCATAAATCATTATGTTTGGAATATTTAATGTCGTAAATAAAATAAAAATTATTGCACATTATCTACTAAGACAACTATGATAGTTAATTTTAAATATTATTTTTCTAATATATTATATTTTTCACGTTTACGAGATACAAATACTTATTGATTTATAGCTCAATTCTAGCTAGTAACTATTTATAACTAATTAGTTATCATGGTATTATTTATTGTATGGTGAATTATGTGTCACTTTATTAACTTGTTAAAACTTAAAAATAAATGATGCTAGAGAATTATATTTAAATTGTAAATTATGTTTTTATATAAATTCTCTTTCAAATAGAAAATATATTCAATAAAAGGAACATTTTAATAAATATATCAAATTATAATATTGATATTCTTTCAAGATTTTTTACTCCTTAAGAGATACTTATAAGATTTCGTACCGAATACATTACTTTTGATGTTTGATTTGTAATGTCATTGCAGCTAATTTGCATATTATAATATATGTCATACTTTTTGTATTATTCATAGTTGAACTATAATTTATAAATATTTTAAATAGATTATTTGTTAGTATAATTTTATGATTTTTATATAATTTTTATAATTATTTTTTATTTATACTATTTTAAATTCTTAAAATTAGTAAAATTTGAGAATCCATGGGACTTACGCCTCATATGCTAGGGCTTCGCCTTACCTGGTTAGAAATAAAATATGTCACCTCACGTCCCCATCTTTTTAAAATATTACTAAGTATTTATTAAGTCCAACAAAACATGTTTCCAGAAACTCTTGAGCTGTCATCAACACTCAATACTTTCTGTTTCTACTCTTGTCTCTTTGAGATGCATGATTGAAGTTTTTGTTTTCTTCTTGCAATTAAAGATCACCTTTCAAAATAATTGCTCTCTTTTCTCTCTAGCAACAAACAGGGGTCCTACCTCACTTTCTATTTTGTATACACTAGGAGTAATATTTAGGTAATTAAACCTGTTTTAATAATGTTTGTTTTGGGGTCTATAGGCATCTAAAATCTTTGCCTTCTTTTAGGAAGAAAAATTACATTAATCTTGTTAAGTATGAATTGGTTACATTGCATTGTACTACTATATTTTTCTTTATTTCCTCTTGTTATGGAAATTATGTGAAATTTTTATTATTATTGAGGGGCTTCATGTTAAATTAGTATCAGTGGTGTACGTAGGATTTCTCCTAAGGGGATTAAAAAAAGTTAAAATATTTATAACTAGTGAAAATTGAACTAATGACTTTACAATCCATCTAAACTATGTTTTTGGGCTGCATCAAAGGGATTTGAAACATAATATATAGAGGTAAAACACAAATTTCGCTCCCTAAATCCGCCCTTGATCAGCATATATTCTTATTTTGATTAGTCTTCTAAAACCTGTAGATGTTAGAGTTCTTGTTGTTTTGAGGGAGTTTTCATAATTTTATCTTTATTTAATACAATTAAAATTGCCTTTTAAAAGCTTGGCCAAACATACATCACTATGTAGAAGTATTTTTTAAATTAGTTAATCATATACAAAATGTTTTTTGTAAAAATATGTTTCCTTTTTCTTCTGCCAGATCTGTCCTGAAGCATTAGGTAAATAGCAAGTGCTAGAGGGCATATCAAATTATTTCCAAGTGGTACTGCCCAAAAAATTTTATATCAAAATCTGGTTCACATATTTATATTTATAGCTACGTGTGCATGAACCTTTTAGAAAGGTTAAGACAATTACCAAATCTAGCAACACTTATTAGATAAATTATTTCAATTAAATGGGTGTGTTTGGTAGTATTTTGGAATATGGGTAGGCATATACGAAAGAAGACAATGAAGAAAAAGGATGATTTTGTGAAAAAGAGGAATTATTGGGGGCCTAATTTGGGTGCATGATTGTCTTTAGGGCTCCACCTTTCATTTTCTAAAAGCTTTTACCATTAAATTGTTAAAATAATGTAACCTCATTGCATTTGGTCTTTTGGCTACTTTGTCCCTTGTGATCTTCCTTTCCCTTTCTGTTCCTAGTATCTACGTACCATGTATATACCATACTAAGTTGTATTCAAGGGTTCTCATCTTCCTAATATTATAAAAAAAGTCGGTGAATACTTTAATTTTTTCATATTTATGTTGGTTGACTCCATGAATAAATTCTTTTCAGATGTTTAGTGGTTGTGATCAGAAGCGTATTTAGGATTTGAAGATCGAGGTTATTTTTGGATTAAATCAAAATCTACTTTATATATAGGATGTCTATTACTAATATATATCACTATCTTCCAAAAACGTGTGTATATATATATATATATGCATGGAAATTTTGTCGAGCTATACGAGAACCAGTGATCACTCTCGATATAATATAGGTCCGCATCTGTCTGCGATGTTACAACACATTGGAGTGTAGGGAGGCCAAACTATGATATTTTATTTGGCTGGTCTTTAATTTTTGAAGTGTTGCTCATGGGGCAAGCGAGGAACAACACTAGTTAAACTTGAAATTTTATCTATAGGGCAACAACAACAACCTAGACCTTACCCCTACCCTGGGTAGAGAGGTTGTTTCCAAAAAAAAAAACTCAGCATCTTTCCCTCCAAGAACTTCCCCCCATTGGGAGACTCGAACTCATAACCTCTTAGTTGGAAGTAGAGGTTGTTTACCATCAAAGCAACCCCTCTATCCATAGGGTAAATTGAGACAAAAATTCAAGATCATTCACTTTAAGGGATATCTGTGTACTTCACCATCCAAATTGAAAATATTAAATTTCTTATTTGGGTTATCGAATAATGGTTTGAATCCTGAAGTTACTCTTTGAAAACTTAGAATTTCGGAGTAAATTTTGAATTTGAGACAATTTATTTGAAAATTTGAATATATTTTATACGTTATAATTATAATTATATGTCGTTATATATAGTTTGTTCACCTTGCCCTACTAGGCTTAACACTTTGTACATTAGTCTAGTTAGTTTTGTCTATCAGCCAAAAATGCACGTGATCCTAAGTACATGGCATCTTCTTTTCTAGTTTCTACAGATATGAACCACCATACTTGTACAGATCAAAGTGACACTTGTGCCGTACTGCCATTGGCTCATTGAATATTCGATTTTGATCATTACTTTTTGCCATGCAACTTTGAGATATGGTGTCCAAGAAGATGCTGAACTATCGTTTCAATGGTTATCAAATTCCTATTGTATTGAAATTTCCTAAATCACTTACAAGGACACTTAAAATTGAAAATATTAAAATGACTAAACCGATTTATCCTGTAATCGGACTTTAAAAAAAAAACAAATTAATCCGAGCTTAGTTGAATTGGATATAGATTGAAATTTCTTTAATTCAAAAATTGAAAAGCCAAATCGAAGTTTTCATATCCTTCCATCATATCCTAACGCTTGGAACAAAATTGATTGTTTGGTTGTAAAACAAGTTATCTTAGGATTAATTATCCCGAAATTATTATTAATTCACCCTCCCTTAGGGATAAAAATAATACTACTGTCCTGAAATAACTAATCTCGGAATTAACTATACGGCGATTCTATCCCAACCAAACATACGATAATTATTCTATCCCAACCAAACATACGATAATTAAACTTATCTCAAATTTAATCCGAAAATTAATTATCTTTTATCCCTCGCGAAAAACCAGTAAGGGACCACGTTAACCCTTGCCGAAAGGGGTAAAAGAAGGGCATATAGCCCATAAAGAGATAAGAATCCATTTATCCATCTCACACAGGGGCGGATCTAGGAGTAAGATACGGGTTACCGGGAACCCAATAACTTTTGCATAGACTCTATATTTTTATTAAAAAAATTATTAATATCTATAAATATCTATTTGTGAACCTAGTTATTATTGTATATTAATTTAAAATTGCAACAGGAATCCATAAATTTAAAATTCTGGATCCGCCTCTGATTTCATATAGTAGTGTCATGAGTACTTCAATTGTTTACTTCTGTAGTAAAAGGTATACTGGCGCGTCTTATGAATAAATCCTATTAGTAACTAAAGCAGGATTAGGAGATAAAATATTTAAATATCAGAAGGAAAATATTAAGGTTTATAATATGTGCAAATATTTTTGGTGCTTTATGCAACTGTGAAATCTTGGAATTACAAGTGAGCTATTTGTAATTATGATAAACCAAGGAAAATAGGTGTAATTTATCCAATTAAAGTACAATTTGATTTTAAAATATTGAAACTCATTGTCAGTCAATTTTCAATAGGCTCCTTTATAAAAAGGTGATTGAAGATGATATTTTTAAGGAGTTGCCTAATTAACTTTTCTCATTTTCAGAAAACGGTTTACGTCTCAACAGTTTGATGATTAAACATATTAAGATATTTAATAATAAAAATCAGTTTTAATGCAGGTCTTTCCATCAGTGGAACGTCATGAAACAAAATATTCATAAACTATTCCTGTATGGGAAAGTTGATAAAGATGAGTTTAATATAACATATGACTACTTTGGATTTAACCACTATAATAATCATATATTGGTTGTCTTATATGTAAGTTGATAAATGGTCCTTGTTAAAAGATAATTACACAAATCGACAACCAAACAAAATAAACAGTGTGTTTTATAATTGTCAACTTCTCTTAAAATACTCTATACATTTATATCAAGAAAAGGAAATCTTTATTACAATAGTTTAACATTAATTTATATCATACCGTGGAAATTATATTTTTCGCCCAAAATTATTTAAAAGGTAATTACAAGTACTTATAATTGTACTTCATTGCAAATTTTAAGGAGACTTCTCAGAACCAGAAGAAAATTTAAAAAAAATGATACAAAAATTTGTAATTATAATAATACAGTCAAAGAGGATGTTGTGGTCAACAAAACCATGTATGGAAATATCCAGCTAAATGTTTGTTAGGAGACAATGCATGTAACCCTAGAACCCTACTGTCTTTTCAATCAAAATATTTAACAAACTTAAGAAATTGAAAAGAGAAAATTGATAAAGAAAAATTCCATACCAAGTATTGGATTAATTTAAGTAAGAAGAGGGAACTTTGAAGCTTCAAATAATGAATGGAGTAATAATTATGGTTGTTGATCTAACTGTACTTTTGGAAGAAGGCAGCTTTCTTCCACCTATAGTTTACATCACTCACTTAGCTAGCTTTTGTCCATAAATTCAAAATTTATTTTAAAAAATTTGATTTGGGTAAAGTTTCGTTTGACGATGAAAATGTATCTAGACATACGTTTTTAAAATATATTTTTCAATTTTGATTTGGAATTTGGCCAAAATATGAGTAAATATTTTTGCCAAACATAAATTTTAAAAATAAATCTCAAATTTATTTTGGCAAAACTTATGACCAAATGGAGCCTTAGAAGATTGAGTTCTTGAATGGAAGATTATTAATATAGCATGCTGGCCAAGCTACTTCCGAAGTCAAAAGCGCTTTTTTCTTCCAAAAACTATTTTTTATTTTTAACTTGAAGTATTTGACTTAGCTTTTTCTAGGGAAAATATTGTTGGGAAGAAGTAAAAGTAGAAAAAAATAGTTGCTCCCTAGTATTAGAATTTAGAAGTAGAAACAAAAGCAGTTTTGACTTCTTCTTTTTTTTTTACAAAAAAATGCCCTTAACAAAATAGATTATACCAAAATAAACTTACTTATTTTAAACTTAATACTTAGAATTAGAGATTACGTTATTGAGAACTCTCCTAATGTATACATATATTGAATGATTTTGATATATTTAAATCATCTCGAACGAATTAAAGCACTTTTCAATTTTATTTCATGCTTTACCTAAATAAAATCAAAACTTAATTATAATCTTTAATGTAATAAATATTTGAGACTATTTATTTATTTATATAATAAAAACTATTAATTAAAAAAATTTATCTTCTTATTCCTAATTTGATATTTATTAATATTCTTTAAAAAAATTGGCCAAAAATAAATTATTTCCCAAAAATATTTTTTAAATTGATTAGTCAAACATAAATTAATTTTTTTAATTTGGCCAATCAGGCTATTATTCTGATTATCATTATTAGAAAATAGGAAAAAGCATCTCCGCTCACTCTTTTGGGATTAAAACAAAGTGAAATAAACACTAGGCTCATAGATAGAAGTATATTAGATATTTCAATATAAACTCATAACAATATTATATTTTCTAACAATATTCCTTTTAACCCCATAAATTTTTACAAATTGTTTTAAATACTAAAATTTTATTGTTTTTTCTTTCTGAAATTTGGCACTCAATCTTGCCTTAAAATTTTATTTAAAAAAAATTCATGACGCCCTTCAAGCGTCATTGGTAAAGTAATTTCTTTAAGCATAAAAAACGCGCCATTAGGCTCCCAAAATAAAGCATAAATACAACTCATACACGTCAAAATCAACCCCTAACAACTCCTTTATATTTTAACCCCAAAACAAAGAAAAAATGAAACCAGCTCGCTCTTCACCAATATCGACGGTTGTATTCAACAGAAATATCTATGATATGGACACGTGTTGAGAATTCATACACCTCGAAACACGTAGAAGCTACTCTCTCTATTATTGGTGGTTTTTCTTTCTTTAACGTGGCCCCCACTCTTGCACCTTCCATCCAAGCTCTACAACAACAACAACCCAGTATAATCTCATTTAGTGGGGTCTGGGGAGGGTAGTGTGTACGCAGACCTTACCCCTACCCTGGGGTAGAGAGGCTGTTTCCAAATAGACCCCCGATATCCTTCCCTCCAAGAACTTCTCACCTTGCTCTTGGGGAGACTCGAACTCATAACCTCTCGGTTGGAAGGGGGGTTGCTTACCATCAGAGCAACCCCTCTTGTCACCTTCCATCCAAGCTCTAATTTTATCAAATTAACTCTTGATACACAAAAAAGAAAAACTCTATTGATACTAGTCACCTTCTTACGGGTCGTTTGGCTTGTTGTACAAGGCAATTAATCATTGCATAAGAAATTGTGTTAAGTTAATACATTGTTTGATTGTAAGTTCAAATGTAGGATAACTAATTCGTGTATTATTTTATATACCAATTGGTGTATTATCTTATCCCCTAACAATAGGGAATAAATAGTCCATATAATATTAGTTATACGTCGATAAAGTACCAAAAGGACAAAACTATCTTTAGACAAAATATCCTAAGGTATAATTATAACTTTATTATTTTTTAGTTTAAAACGAATAAATAATTTAGATGATACTTTGTATACTTAATTTAATGCAATGAACCGAATAGCCAATAAAAAATAATCTCACTATTAATTTTCATATTGTTAATATCTGCATTGCTAGTCCAATATAACTTATCTTTGATCCAAACAACCCCTAAAGGCTACTTATTGTGTACTCTTATTTACGGTGTGATTCTGTACTTTTTTACCTTCTCTCTTTTAACCCAAACAACTCTTTCTTCCCCATTAAGCATTACCGTTCAAGTCTTAATTAATAACTAAAAACACAATAAACTAATACGTCCTCTAGTACTTTTAGCGAGGGTCCGTCCCACAAATTTATAGGACTAAACCCAAACTTTTTGAGGAGCCTTAAAATTAAAATTTATTTATTTATTTATTTATTGAAGTTTATTTTTTTTTAACTTTTCTTAGATATAAAGTAATTAATACAATAACAACAACAACAAAAAAAACCAGTTTGATCCCAATAAGTGCGGTCTGGGAAGGATAGTTTGTACACAGTCCTTACCACTACCTAATTCAGGTAGAGTGGCAGTCTCCAATAGACTCTCGGTTCCAGAAGGGCAAGAAGAAGATGGGGAAAACAAGGGAGGAATAAATAAAGAAAATAAAATAAAAATTACAATAGCAACAGGGAATACAATACCCAAGGCAAACAAAACCACATAACATAGTAAAAATTTAAGAATATGAAGGGACTTGCCTACTACTAAGACTATCAATGAACGACTATAAACTACCAACTAACCTTCTACCTTAATCCTATACCTCCACTCTCTCCTATCAATGGTCATGTCCTCAGTGAGCTGAAGCAGCGCCATGTCTTGCCTAACCACCTCTCTCAAATACTTCTTAAGCTTACCTCGACCTCTTCTCAAACTCTCCATGGCCAACCTCTCACACCTCCTAACTAGAGCATCAATGCTTCGTCTATTAACATGTCCAAACCATCTCAGCCTCGACTCCCGCATCTTGTCTTCCATGGAAGCTACTCCCACTTTGTCCAAGATATCTTCATTCCTAATCATATCTCTCATGGTACACCCACACATCCATCTCAACATCCTCATCTATGCTACTCTCATCTTCTGCACGTGGGAGTTCTTGACTGGCCAAACACTCAGCCCTATACAGCATAGCCGGTCGAACCACTACTCTATAAACTTACCCTTAAGTCATAGCGGCATATTCCTATCACACAAAATACCGGAAGCGAGCCTCCACTTCATCCATCCTGCTCCAATACGATGCGCGACATCTTTATCAATTTACCCGTTTTCCCGGATAATAGACCCGAGATACTTAAAACTCGCTCTCTTGGAGATAACCTGAGCATCAAGCTTAACCTCTACGTCTGCATCGTGGGTCTCGTCACTGAACTTGCACTCCAAGTATTTCGTCTTGGTTCTACTCAGTTTGAAACCTTTAGACTCCAAGGTCTATCTTCAAACCTCCAACCTCGCGTTAACTCTGCTACGCATCTCGCCAATCAACACTATATCATCGGCAAATAGCATGTACCAAGGCACCTCCCATTGGATGTGACGCCACAATACATCCATTGCTAAGGCAAATAAAAATGGTCTAAGAGTCGATCCCTGGTGCAAACCCATTACCACAGAAAAATGCTCTGAGTGACCACCCCTAGTCCTCACCCGAGTCTTAGCATTGTCATACATATCCTTAATCATATTAATGTACGCGACAGGAACACCGCTAACCTCCAAACACGTCTATAGTACCTCCCTTGGAACTTTGTCGTATACTTTCTCAATGTCAATAAAAACCCTATGCAAATCCTTCTTCCTCTCCATGTATTGCTCCACTAGTCTCCTTACTAGATGAATCGCGTCCGTAGTCGAATGCCCCGACATGAATCTAAACTGATTCTCGGAAATAGACACGCACCTCTTCACCCTTGGCCTCCACCGCCCTCTCCCAAACCTTCATAGTGTGACTCAACAACTTGATATCCCTATAATTATTATAATTTTTGATATAACCCTTGTTCTTGTAAAGCGGAACCATCATAATTATAAAGTAATTAATAGTTTTCTTATAATCAATAACTCCTAATAAGTATTTTTCAGTTGACAATATATCTAATCCATTTAATATTTCTTGTTGATGTTAGGTAATATTTTATTAATTTTAATTTTTACAACTTCTTTTCGCTGAAGCAACATTAATAAGAGTTATTATTATCCCATAACCAATATGGACATTTGAAAATGAATCAAATATTTATATTTGATTGAGCGTATCAATTAAACTGCTTATGTTTTAATTGTACTATTTTTCTTATTCGGAAAATAAATATAAACCATCAATATTGAATTGATTAATATGCATTAAGGAACATTCAAGATTGAGGCTATATTATTTCAAATTTTCATCATCTAGTTATCTTAGTTTTTACCGCTAAATAAAAAATTAAAAATAGTTTCGTATGCCTCTAATTGTTAAAAGAAGAAAATAGTTTTATCTACTATGTATAAAAGTAATAAACTCTAAAGAATATTTCGAAAGATTTTGAGATTTCATTATGAACATTCTCATCAAATTATCACTTCCTACATATCACACGTTTCTTACTAAATTCGAGTTCAATATTCATTTTAAGTCCAATATTTAAGTCCAATTTCGTGTTGTCTAATGGGGGGCCCATCTTTCTCTTTTTAAAAGTGTTGGAGAAAAGAAAACGCCTATAAAAAGAAGTAGCTAGGCCTGTCTGTGTAAAGAAAGATCTCATCTCATCAAAGGAAGCAAAAAAGAAAAGTTTTAGTAGAGAGAGCAGCCTTTTTTTCCTTTCTCTCTTTTGTCCTTGAGCCTGTTCTAAAGCAAAGGAAAGAATCCAAGGGAAGTTTCTTACAAAGTCTTCCCTTTCATCAAAATCTTTTAAGTATAAATTAAATCATAATTATCCCACTTTCTTTCTTCAGAAAAGGTTCAAAGTCTCTGGTTTAACTAAAGCTGTGTTTCTTCTTAGATATTTAATTTTGCATAAAGAAAAATGGGTTTAGGAGGAACTTTGGAGTATATTTCTGATATCATCAGCAGTGATAAACCCAAAAAGAAGAAGAAGCAGTTTAATACAGTGGAGCTCAAAGTCAGAATGGATTGTGATGGCTGTGAACTTAAAGTCAACAACGCTCTTTCTTCCTTGAGTGGTAAGTACCATAACTTCATTCATCATCTTCTTTTTTCCTATTTACAAACAATTACTATCAGCTTTGTTCCGTACACGATATATATATATCCAATAATTTTAAACTTATGTATATTAAAGCTGATTGGTTATATATTGCAGGAGTGAAGTCTGTGGAGATAAACAGGAAACAACAGAAGGTGACAGTAACAGGATATGTGGAAGCAAACAAGGTGTTAAAGAAGGCAAAGTCAACAGGGAAGAAGGCAGAGATATGGCCATATGTCCCTTACAATTTGGTGTCTCAGCCCTATGCTGCAGCAGCTTATGACAAGAAAGCACCACCTGGTTATGTCAGAAGAGTTGATCACAACAACTCAACTACTGCAACAGTTGCAAGATATGACGACCCTGCCTATATCAACATGTTTAGTGATGATAACCCTAATGCCTGCTCCATCATGTAATAATTCATTCCATACCCATGTAATATTATCACGGGAGTAATATTCAGAAAGTTTAGAGCACTGCAAGTTTGTTTGCAGGGTTTTGGGATTGGGTGGAAAGGTTAATTGCTGTAATTGTAAGTTTTGCATGGTTGTTAATGAGTCGAGCATCTATCATAAATAACTTTTTACATTTGGGTAAGGTCGGGGTACACTGCCCGTTTACATACCTGTATGGGTTATAATTCGACTTCACAACAATTAATACGATCGATCGTTCCTTTCAACTGACGCAAGCGTAATAAGCGTCGAGATCACTTCGATTGAGGATGCTATCCGTATCCGCCTAAAACGTCTACTGAGGTCGCAACTCATCGGATACATCTAAAATAACCTCCTAATGTGGGTCTGATCCCTAAAAGGTTAACTCTTACAGCAATGCCTATAAATACAAAAGGAGAATCGGGCGAAGGGGTTTCACTCTCTCCCCGTGGAAGCTTTAAAAATACATAGTAAAACATAGAGTGAGAATCCAAGACAAAAAACAGAAAAAAGGTTGATCGAATGAAATATGATTGTAAAGATCTGAAGCTCATCATGGAGAGGCAGACTACTCTATTATCATGAATAAAGATATGATATTTTTTGTTCCCAATACAAGTATTTTCATTATCTTGTCTCTTGTTAAATTTCAAATGTGTTACGACTTGTTATGATTGACCATTCATTTACATAGATGATTTTGAATTCATAAATGCTCGTTAACATTTTGAATCAAACAATACCCACTTGTGGGATGTGTAAGATTTTTGTTGTTGTTGCATGGGTGTTAATGAGTAGGTGTTGGGTTTTTGGTACAGTCTGGAGTACTGAAAAAAGCAGTCAAGAAAATAATTAGGAATTTAGAATGGGGGCGGTTGTAGTAAACCTACTATTTTTTTCTCTCACCCGGTGTTCCGGTACCCGAATTGGAATTCGATTATATTCGGATTTGCGCGCCCAATACGGGAGAAGCGCTCCCTACTAAGATTTATTTTATACTCAGGGCTCGAACTCGAGACCTTAGTTAAGAGAGGAGCAATTTCATCCACTGCACCACATTATTTGGTAATTTTTTTTTTTTTTTTTTTTGCGCTAGAAGGAGGGCATAGTAATAGTAGAATACTACATTGTCATTTTGAATGTTATATTCTCTTTTGCTTGTTTGTTTGGTTTTTCTTTTAGTTTAATTTTTATGATATATTTATAGAAAAAATTTCACTATTAAATTATCTAAAAGACAGTTATATGTAATTGTGCACAAAAAGGGAATTAGCAACCTAAAAAATAAGATGGGCTACTAATACAATAGATTAAAATATACTAATAATGTAAAAGAAAACAATTGTACTATTTAGGGTCTTTTGATTTATGACTTCGATTAATTAATTGCAACATATAAGATAATACAACGTTTGGTTGGCTTCATGAAAAAATTAATTATCCTATAAACTAATGTGAGGCTTGATTGGCAGTGTTAAATAAAGTATTACCAGTGCAGAGATTAAACTGTTTAAAGACAAACAATACTCCTTATTTTATGCATAATAATGTTCTCATAATCAATCATTGAATAGCAATCTCATCATAACAATTATGTCAACCACACGAGCCCTATAAATAAAAGTTCGATTTTCTATTTGGGATGATGTTTGATGATGAGTTTCCTCTCTGCTGGTTGTACACAACTGTAACATTGATATCACACCAAATTAGCTGGTTGTTAACGTTCACGACCCTTTTCCTATTGCTGGAAACTGTTGGTACAAATAATTTTGGGTCCAACACCAAAGAAAACAAATGCAATAAGAAAATGCAAGAGTTAATATACCAAAAATAAAAATAAAAAAGAAGCCTAAAGTTGGCATAGTTTGTAACTTAATTACCAAAATAATTGGGAATTTTATTAGTCTCTTATGGTCAATTTCCCTATTTATTACCCCTATGGCATAGATAATGGCAAGAAATAAGAAAAATTGAAAACAGTACTTTAAATATACAAGAAAATGAAATAGACATTTTCCTTTCTCCTTTGATCTTTTCTTTTCTTTTTTAAATCAAATGTCTAAAAGTGATAGTTTTTTATTTTCAGCGACTTAACTAAGACTATATCAGGAGAATATATATACCGGGCCAGGATCTTCACGAAAGGGGTTAAAAAAACTTTTTTTTTGTAGCTAGTGAGACTTGAACCGATTACCTTATATAAATTTTGAACAATCTTGACCACTAAACTACACTTTTGATAGGGTGTTGTATTTAAAGGTAAAAAAAAGTGTGTTCGGGTGAACACCCTTACCCCTAAATCCGCCCCTACTTTCAATTGTGCTTTATGTGTTCAACTATCAATTAACCAACTCTTGCTGCCTTGATAAGAACAAGGATGGAATTTCACTATGGTAAAAATTTACTCACGACCCATGTTATATATATATATATATATATATATATATATATATATATATATATATATATATATATATATATATATATATATATATATATATATATATATATATATATATATATATATATATATATATATATATATATGTTTGATCATATTTTAATTAATATGTATTTTCATCTCATTAAATTACTTAACTACAATAAATTAACATGGCTTGTTGTAAATAGTTGGTGTAATAATTGTTATGCATGATAATCCTATTTTGATTCCTACGTGCAGGGAGCTATCATGTCGGATCAAAGACGAGAAACAATCCTTTAAAGTCACACCTTCTAATTTTTCATAGAAAAGTTCAAAAATTAAAATTTCAAACAAATGTTCTCAAACTTTTTAAAACATAGATTAGGATGTCCTAACAACTTGTCGTTCTCAAATTTGTGTTCAATAATCTAAACAAAACTCGGAATATCTTTGTCTATGCGTATTTAGTACTTGCTTTGCTTTAAGAAAAAGTTAGGTATCCAATCAATTAGCAATAGTTAAAAAATAATTTATGTTCTTTGGCAAGATAAATCATGTATGATTTCTCTACTAAACCAAATGCATAATCCAAAAGGTACAAATAAACACGAAATGTATCTTACTTGTTTGGTGTTATTATCAAAATACCGTTTTTATAGATTGTTTTGAAGAAGCAATTTGTTATTAGCAATAAAAATAAATACTTATGTAACAATATAACTAAAGTCGTAATGAGTGAAACAGTTCAAATAAAATAAAATAATTCAAACTAAACAGTTCCAAAGTGAATAGTGTCGTAGGGTCCAATTTTTGTCATGGAGATGAAAAAAAAGTCATCGCATAAAATGGACATCTCATTAAGGATATAATATGAAAAGACTCATAATTTTCCTCTTTAAAATCCCTCGATTAGAACCCTTTACTTTTGTCACAACAATCAGATTGTGACCTTTTTACCAAGTATCCAACTTTGGTCTGCAATTTTTCTCTCAATAATTTATTCCCTAATTTTCAAATGATTGATGTTTTTTCCTTAAATTTCTAGTCTCATTTGAATATAAATTTTCTACTATCCCTCCTGTTAGTCGCCGAGATAGAAATAGTTATAGGCTATTGAAATTCAAAATTTAAACTTAATGAGTTCAATTTTACATTCAACTTATTGTATTATTAAAATAGGAATTTAGTTCCTAATATTTGTGTGATTTTTATAGGATATCTATCTATATTCCATGTCAAAATATTTAGTTTCAGATGAACCGTAACCAAAAGGCTACATTCACCTCAAATAGTCCCAATGTGGTCCATGCTAGTGGCAAACAACTACAACTACAATTACTACCCAGTAAAGTCCCACATAGTGGAATCCGAAGAGAATAATATGTACGCAGACCTTACCCCTATCCCGATAGGGCAGAGATACTGTTTCCGAAAGACCCTCGGCTAGTGGCAAACGTTTACCCTAATTAATGAGCCAATTTCGACGTCTCGCACATTGGGTTTAAAATGGATGCTAGTGCGCACCAATATAGAAACAAAGTTGGCCACAAGTTAAAAGCTGGAAAAAACAATAAAGCTATAAAAGTTGGACCCCTGAAATTTGAAAAACTTTATAACTACTCTGCTTTGTTTTTTTTTCTTTAACCAAGAGAAGAGTATTCAAGTGACATATCAGGTAATTTTATCACTCAACTAATGTAGTTTGCTAAACTCAGGTATGGGAGTAATTTTTTCCTTTCAAGGATATAACAGGATAGATATAAAATATCAAAACAAATACACATATTGATGGCGTTGAACGTATTTGGAGTAATAGACCAAGTCATATGAAGATGATTCACATAAGCAAATCGACCTCAAGATTCAGAAACATCACACAAGTCGCAGTTCAATTTATATTGTAGAGGGTGCATGTACCTCGCACTCTATCCCAACTTCAAAATAGTGTATGTGGGACCGTGAGCGTTACAATATTTTTACTAAAATTCCTACTATAGCATATGCATGATTGAGCTATGACATCATAATTTCAGCTAGTTTCAACCTAGGATCTTCGGCATTGCAATTATATTGCTGAAGAGGTGACACTGGAAAAGAGGCCAAATGGAATACACTCAACAATATGGCATGTCTGTCAATGAAGTTGGTGAAAATCATGTACGGTCAGTGTTTAAATTTCATCATAGAACAAAAAATGTAGGTGGTTCTTCCCATTTGGTGGCCAAAGTTATGTAGTACTTGTGCTGGTGAAAATAGCACATGCCCAATAAAAGCTGGTCCCGACACCACTATTATAAATAAAAGAAAAAGGAGACCAAATGGAATGACCCTGACCATTTTTCACTTCATGTTGCATAGTGAAGGATGAACCATAGTACATGATGCTTCATTGGGGCCAATGATATTTGCTTGGAAGCACTACGCAGACAGTACAGGCACGTGAGAGCTGATATACATGTCGGGTTGGGTGGGGAGGGGTTATATTTAATTCCAACAGTATCAGTCACAAAATATACATGAAATAGTTATTCAAGTATGTTGAACATGAAAACCAAATTTGCATATACTTTATTTAAAGTAGAATGATCAATTATACACACTATGTTAGCAACTGAGATCATCAGCTCAAAAATGAAAGTTGGCACCTGCAAGCTCTCGTCACCCTTAGGTAAATTGCATCTTTTTTGGTGAAAGCCATGTGATGCTCGACTTACTTTTGTTCCCTTTAGATAAAGAATCTGCCACCTTTTGCTCTATATCTTCATTCAAACTAATTATGGGTGGATCCTATGTCAAGAGATCAACAATATGTCAGTACATTAAACAAGCCCCACATCACTGAACTAATGAGAAGTCAATACTTTCTGCGCAACATCTTCAAGTGTAAGCTATGTAACCTTCAGGACAATAAAAACGGTTACCCTGTAAGCCCACATATTTCAAGTAGCTCAAACAATATGCTATGAGAGGGTTCCAATGAAAAACGTTCTTAATCGGTAAGTACAATATGAATATAGTTGCTTCGCCGGGTATATTTTCCATAAATGCTGCCTTGATCTAACCAATTATGGTGCCAAAAGTTAAGAATTCAAAGATCTCCACCCAAAAAGGAACTTTCAGCAGCACAGCACAAAGCCCTACATGAATAATGGGGGCAAAAGGCACTGTGGAACAGCATTTGACAAACAGTTGTACTTCTAACCTGAATTCATTCTTAAAGTTAATCACCATGTTAGCGTTCAAGAAATCTTGAAACATAACCAGAACTGATGCATTAATCATTGCGTGGATTCATATGCTCTAGAGACAGTATCTGAAGGGGAGCCATTGGGAAGTCACCTTGTCACTGAAAATTGCTGTACTTAGCTTCAGAAATGGAAACTAAAAATCACTTCACATTTTTTATTGCTATTATCATTGTAGTCAACTAGTCACCATGATTTCCGTTACAGATGCCACAACATACAAAATGTTACAGCATAGCCGAGTCCAATACTAGAAGAAATTCAACATAAAACTAAAATGTTGAATCCTTGAAAGCCATATCTGTTGTTTACTAACTACAATGGGATATTGTGCGTCAACATTTCATTTAGAGGTCCTAGATAGACCCAACTGCAACAGAATCAAGGCAGATTGCCTGTCCTAACATCTCCTTTTTACCTTTTCGATAGATGGTGGTGGTGTGATCTTTGGGCACCAAGGTTGGTGCATGCTTCTCAACCTTTATGGAGTCTAATAAGGTATGCCAATAAATGCAACGCAAGCCCTATCCAGTTCTCAAAGCCAGAAAGTGAGGAAGGAGACAAAGAACTGGAAGGCCATTCCGCTTTGCATAGAGCATTTGGCTTTGAGAGAAACCGTAGATGTTTTGAGGGGAAGGAAGAGAACTCTTCACTGTTGAAAATTAGATGTATCCAGAGTTAAAAAATATTGTATAATGCTGATTTTGCTACTGATACTACTTAATGCTGGACTTCTTTTGATCTTGTAAGGATTCCTTCTAAAGCAATATTTTATACTTTCGCTTGGTATTGGCACTAACTTTTTCACAAAATTTATCTTTTACTGATAAAAAAGAAGTGGTAAACCGGAACTGTGAGAATGCAAGGTAAAATATATTATTCACTTATATGACAATGATACAATGAGCCCTATATATATATATATATATATATATATATATGTCCTACTCCTAATACATATGGGATCAAGTTTATTTACTACTATTTGACTACCAAACTAACATTCCCCCTCAAGCTGGTGCATATAAATCATATGTACCGAGCTTGTTACATATATAACTAATACGAGGACCAGTGATGGACTTGGTGAAAATATCAGCAAGCTGATCATTTAACTTCACAAATTTTGTAGCAATATCTCCTAAGAGTATCTTTTCTATGACGAAGTGAGAAGCAATCTCAATGTGTTTAGTCCTCTCATGGAACACCTTATTTGATGCAATATGAAGGGCAGCTTGATTATCGCACACAAGTTTCATCTGGCTGATTTTATCAAATTTCAACTCCTTGAGCAATTGTTTGATCCAAATTAGCCACATGTTGCCAGGGCCATTGCTCGATATTTTGCTTCTGCACTAAATCGAGCAACTACATTTTGTTTCTTGCTCTTCCAAGACACCAAATTACCTTCTACTAAAACACAAAAAAACAAACGTAGAGCGTATGTCAGAAGGTGATCTTGCGCAATCAGCATCTATGTATCCAACGATCTCCTCATGACCTCAATCCTTAAACAATAACCCTTTGCCTGGGGCCAATTTTATATACCGAAGAATGCGGACAATTGCATCCCAATGATTGTCACAGGGAGAATCCATAAACTGACTTACAACGCTTACAGGAAAGGAAATGTCAGGTCTAGTCACTGTAAGATAATTTAATTTACCAACCAGCTGCCTATATCTTGCAGGATCGCTAAGTGACTCCCCCTGTCCTGGCAGAAGTTTAGAATTTGAATCAATCAGAGTGTCAATCGGTCTACAACTTGTTATTCTTGTCTTCTCAAGAATGTCTAAGGCATACCTCCGTTGCGATATCACAATATCTGAGCTAGACTGCGACCTCAATACCCAGAAAATACTTTAGTTTGCCCAGATGCTTAGTCTAAAAGTGTTGAAAGAGATGTTGCTTCAATTTAGCAATACCATTTTGATCATTGCCGGTAATAACAATATCGTTCAACATAGGCCACCAGACAAATACAGAGACTCGAAGAATAATGCCGATAAAACACAGAGTGATCAGCTTCACTCTAAGTCATCCTAAACTCCTAGATAACTGTGCTGCACTTACCAAAGCAGGCTCGAGGAGACTGCTTTAGACCATAAAGTGACCGGCGCAAGCAACATAGAAGGCCACGAGACTCCCTTGAGCAACAAACCTACGTGGTTGCTCCATATAAACTTCATCCTCAAGGTCACCGTGTAAAAATGCATTCTTAATGTCCAGCTGATAGAGAGGCCAATGGCAAACAACAACCATGGATAGAAAAAGGCAGACTGATATTATCTTAGCCACGGGAGAGAAGGTATCACTATAATCGAGCCCAAATATCTGCGTATATCTCTTGGCAACAAGACGGGCCTTAAGAAGATTAACCTTGCCATCCGGACCAACCTTGATTACATATACCTAACGACAACCAACAGTAGATTTACCTAAAGGAAGAGGAACGAGCTCTCAAGTACCACTCGTATGTAAAGCAAACATCTCGTCAATCATAGCATGTCGGCATCCTGGATGGGACAATGTTTTCACCCGTAGACTTAGGGATGGAAAGACAAAGAAAGATATAAAAACATAAAAGGGAAATGACAAACGATGATAACATAAACCGACATAATGGGATTAGGATTAAGTGTGGTTTGTATACCTTTCCGAAGTGCAATTGGTGTACTAGGAAGAGACAAGTCCGTAGTAGGAGCAGGGTCATGTGCAAGACGTGAATCAGCTGGGCCTGATGCTGGGCGCGGACGACGATGATAAGTCAAGAGTAGTGTTCCTGTGGCCGGGGATCTAGGAGGAGCCACACTAGACTCCCCAACGGTTGGAATGGGTAAGACTTATGTGGCGGGAGGTGAATGAGGAGCTATAGTAAACTCCTCAAAGATCGGTATAAGTAAGATTTCAGATATATCAAGGTGGTCTGAAGAGGTAAAGAAAGGATCTCAGATATATCAAGGTGGTCGGAAGAGGTAAAGAAAGGTTTAGATTCAAAAAATGTGATGTCAGCTGACATAAGATACCTACGAAGATCAGGTGAGCAACAACGATTCCCCTTCTGAATACGAGAATAACCAAGAAAGATACACTTGAGAGCATAAAGAGCTAACTTATCTTTCCCAGGGCTAAGTTATGAACGAAACAAGTGCTCCTAAAAACACGAGGGAGAAGAGAGTATAAGGGTAACTGGGGAAACAATACTGAATACAAAATCTGATTCTTGATGGGAGACGAAAGCATTCGATTAACCAAATCACAAGTTGTGAGAACTGCATCGCTCAAAAACGCAACGGAACATGAGATTCAAGGGGAAGTGTGCGAGCAGTCTCAATGAGGTGCTTATTCTTTCTCTCCGCAATCCTATTTTGCTGAGGGGTATAAGGACAAGTGGTCTGATAAATAATTCCTTGAGAAGTCATAAACTGTCGAAATTGAGAGGATAAATATTCTAAGGCATTATCCATGCGAAAGTGTGAATAGAAATACCAAATTGATTTTTGATTTCGACACAAAATACTAGAATATAGAAAACAACTCGGAACAATCTTTCATTAAGAAAAGCAAAGTACATCTCAGTGTTGTGAAGAGCGTGAAGTGAGAAAAAGCAAAGCTTTAAGCGAGAAGCAAAACGCTCGCTTTCTTGAAGTGAAGCAGAATTTTAAAAAGAAAATTAAAATAAGAGGAAAGGCAATATACCATTATGTTAAAAATTGGGCAGCACAAAAACAATGAAAGAAGAGCTGAGCAACATTTCAACGGAGAGGAGAAGTCTTAAAAAGAAGAACCGAAGGTTAAACAAAAAATTCTCCAGCATTATGCTGCTATTTGGATGTTGAAACATAAAGAAAAAGAAAAAGAAGAAGAAGAAAGAAATCATCACATACCTGTTGCTGTTGAATCTCTGCTGAAGTTGAAAAGGGAACTCTAGCGATGTTGCTGCTGGCCGTTTTTAATAAAAGAACTCTAAACACCCTTCTTTTTCAATTAAATAGGCTGGCAGCTGTTTAAAACAAAGAAGCGCACGCTTTGCTCGATTCACTTCGCTTCGTCGCTTCTCGCTTTTCAGTGGGAAGCGCACGCTTTTGTCTACTTGAGTCGCTTCATATAGCAGAACCGGGTACGGGGTAGCTTCGCTTCACTTCTCGTTTAAGCGAGGAAGCAAGCATTTTTCACAACCTTGGTACATCATGAATAATCATCAATGAAACTAACAAAATAACGAAATCCCAAGGTTCAATTGACTCTACTAGGACCCCATATATCAAAATGAACTAAAGAAAATTTAGACTCTATATGACTCTCAATACTACGAGGAAAGGAGGCTCGGGTATATTTCCCAAGCTGGCACGACTCACAATCTAATATAGATAAACTAGACAAACTAGGCACCTATCTTCTGAAGCTTGGATAAACTTGGATGTCCTAAACGTCCGTGAATTAGGTCTGGAGGATCTGTAACTAGACATGCCTTGGAGGAATTAAGTGAGTTAAGGTAGCAAGGGCCTTCTGATTCAAGCCTTGTTCCAATCGTCTGTCCCGTACTGCGGTCCTGTATAATAAAAGAATCATCAATAAAATATATACCACAATGGAGGGCACGAGTCAAACGACTAACAGATGCAAGACTAAAAGGACAACCAGGGATATAAAGAATGAAATCTAGAGTGACAGAGGGTAGGGGATTAGCTTGTCCAACTCCTTTTGCTCTAGTTTGAGACCCATTGGCTAAAGTAACAGTGGGAAGAGACTGTGAATACACAATATTTGACAAAAGGGATTTATTACCAAAGATATGATCAGAAGCGCCTGAGTCCACGACCTATGGTCCAAGAGTACTAGACTAGGAAATACAAGCAAAAGAATTACCAATGACAGAAGTATTAGTCTGAGCAACAGAGGCTACTTGTGGAGATGTCTGCTTACTTGCTCGATACTGAAGGAACTCATTATATTCCCCTTCACATAAAGAAAATCCCTAGTTACCTGTAGTCTCGGTCTGAGCAACATAAGCATTTTTGGGTGGACAACCATGTAAGGAATAGCACACGTCACGAGTGTGTCCAAGTTTATGACAATAAGAGCACTTGGGTCTAGATCTTCCAAAACGACCTCCTCCTTGTCTATTCTCCATAGTTTGAGACGCCTGATTGTCCACTGTATGGGATGCGAGAATAGATGAGTCAAGTGTCTGTGATGAGATCACTGGTAACTTGGTGCTACAGCAAGGTGAAGTAATCGAGAGAATAATTCATCAACTGTGGGTACAGTCGAACTAGCCAAAATTTGATCGCGTATGGAGTCAAGATCATTAGGAAGCCCATCAAGAATAATAACTAGAAACAGCTTTTGTCGCTGCTTTTATTGCTTTTCGACACTAGCAGAAAATGGCATCAACTTCTCAAATTCTTCAACGACTGCCTGTACTTGTCCCAATTAAGTAGATATATCTAATTAATGTTTCTTTAAATTTGTCATCCGCGATATCACATCATAGAAACGAGATATGTCATTAGTAAATAAAGTGCGAGCCTTTTCCCAAACCAAATAACATATCTGGAATGGACGAAACAAAGGCATCAACATGGAATCAATAGATCGCCACAGAATACTGCATAATTGAGCATCGATCTTCTCCCAAAGTGCTTTGGCCTTTTCGTCTCCTTCGCTAGACTTCCTGATTAAACGATCTTGAACACCTTGACCTTTACACTACAACTCGACAGACGAAGCCCAAGCTAAGTAGTTTGAATTTCCATTAAAGGTTCTGAGGTAATCATAATACCGGAACCGCCACAGCCTGGTTTTTTAGACCCGAAAGCATCATCTCCCAAATACATCGTTGGATTGAAGAGAGGTCTATAAAATTATCACCAAATAACAGAAAGAATCAATTGAAAAACTCGCTGAAACAGACGAAGGAGACACTATTTTTGCCACGAAATTACTGTAGCTGCCGGTAAAAATCAGTATAGTCGCCGGAAAAAACTCAAGGTGGTCGGAATTAAAAAAATAAAATTATGGGTAGGCTTGGTATGTGAGGGCAATCGAACTACTCTGAAGAAATTTCATCAAACAGTGGCCGGAAAGTGCTCCACGTGCCGGCGCGTGGAGTAGACCTCGCCATAAAAGAACCTCTCTGATCGGCGCGTGGAGGCGCGTGAGATGTCGGCCGCCAGAGGTGTTTGTTAGGTTTGGCAGCCAGAGGTGGGGGGTGCTGGTTTTTGCACAACACGAAATTGGTTTGATGAAAAACAACCCTAAAAAGGTCGCCGGATTTGAAGCAAGACGAGTTTTTTCGGCTGGGTTTCCTTTCCAGGTTGTTTTCTCACTGCCACTCTGATACCATGTTAGAATGCACGGTAAAATACATTATTCACATATATGACAATGATACAATGAGCCCTATATATATAAAATACATGTCCTACTCCTAATACATCGAGAATAGGGTTATTTACTATTATTTAACTACCAAACTAACAAACTATAACACATTGTTCTACATTTCCATCGAATTTATTACAGACAACTTATCTAAAAAATTGTACTTTATTCAAAATCTTTAACAAATGTCAGAAAGCCAGCTGGAGCAGAATTTTACTTTAGTCTCTTTCTTGTCCAAATGTTACAAAACTAGCCGGAGTTCAGGAGAAAGAATATCCATTTCAAGTCATGGTCAGATCGGTTATTAGAATGAAACAAGGGACAGGGTAAACCTGGAAATTATGAACGCAAAACCTGCATAAACAAGTATTTTCGGAGAAGTGTTTTGCAAAGTGTTGGAAACAGTTAAATTGGATAGAAGATGTATATGTTAGATTATAGAAGGAACAACAAATCATTCCAATAGCTTCATTTGATAGGTCCTAACAACCTTTGCAACCTGTTTCCTTGTTTAACCATTCGATACTCATGAAGGTACATGCACTTTTTCTCTTTTAATTTAATTTATTTTCTTCTTTCTTTTTTCTTTTATTTTTTGGGGGTAGGGGTGGGGGGTAAGATAGGAAGGGCAGCTGCAAACTTTACGGTAAAGCCATTATGTTGACATGATAAGAACGTAGTGTAGACGCAGAATAGTCCAGAGGATCACTCATCATTCTTTCTTTGACTTTCCTGATCCGTAGTTGTATGGCATTCCTGCTTAGAAAATGAAAATACTTTTTCTTATATATGATGAGGATCTCTGTTCCAAAAGTTGCAAGCGTTACTCTCATGTGAATAAATATGTTGAAATATCTAGTTTTTTTTTCTGGAAATTTTCTCTCTCTAGGAACAGTAAATAAGAGAGCTACAGTCTGCTAGAAATCACCAAGATAACTCATTCTTCTTTTGATATTCTCTTTTCCTCATGTGCTATTCACTTTTGCTTAATTCTTTGATGATAAACAGAGTATGATACACCACTGGACAAATCATGTAAAGGAAATGAATCATCTAACAATGTGTTCTAAGCGTAAAAAGTGACATGTTGGTCGATGCAAGAAAATTTCTATGTCTCATGAAGTTACCCCTAAAAAGAAAAAAAAAAGTCGAGTGCTACTTTCTCTGTCCCAGTTACTTGAGCTCTTTTCCTTTTCCCTTATTCCCAAGCTACTTGACCTTCTTTTTGGATGAAAATCCCCAATATGATAATTCTACTAAATTTAAGCTAACAAATCCCACCTCTGTGCAAAGTATAATAGGTCACAATCGGGGATAAGGGAGATGTACGATGGGGTGATGGTTAGCATAAAAATACTCAAACTAATTCGAGGAGTCATACGGTTGATCCCAACTAGTTTGGGAATAAGGCGCAGTTCATGTATAAATTTAAGCTAACACTATCTTTTCTTTTTGTTAGTTATCTAGATACCGATAAAATAACCACAAGGGCAGATTTTTGTACAATATTTAACTACATTTGATATATCTTTGACACTCTACTCCACCTTGTATACATTTAAATATCGTCCTGAATCTCCTCTAGGTCGGTCTCATATGGTAACACATGATAGGAGGGAGTACAAAAGTAAGTGTGACACCATGATATAACAAAGCAAGTTAGGACACCTAATTTCAAGGTGGCTTAGGAACTCACTAGTTGTGCTTAGCTTCAGATTTCTCATCATATCATGTTGGCTTGCTTCATTTCCTGTTTCCCGAGTAGATTTCGACAAACTTTATGTCATATACAAGTGTTGCATTTCCAGGAATATTGCAGTCCCCTACACAAAGAACAAACAGAAATCATAATTACTGTGTAAATACCTTTTTATTAAAGAAAAGAAAAAATAAAATATTACTGTGTAAACAACTGCAATCACAACAAACTGAATATATTCTTGTTATTCGCAGAGATGAAAAAGTTAGATGAGTAACATGATGAAAACAGGCAAATGAGTCCTTCACAGCCTCCCAAGGCCAATGGTAGCTAGATGAGGCCAATGGTAGCTAGATCGTATAATTGAGGAATATACATTGATTAAGATCACTAAGATAAATTGCATACTTATTGACAGCCACCCTTTCGGAACATAGTAAGCAGAGTTATTGAAGATGCTACTTGCATGTAAGTGTTTCTTTCAATAATATGCAAGTTTTCTTCTCACCAGTAAAACAAAGGAAAAAATTAGAAGATTTATTTTGGCTAGCTTGATGAAGATAAAGAATAGGCCTTATCATCTGATGTCATGAACTGATATATGTCTTAAGGAACCCAACAATATAATGCATTTAAAATGTACCATAAAAACACACCTGAAAAACAGCCTGCTGGTTCTGGTCCATATGCCAAATGTGGAGGAATCTGAAGCTTACGCTTTCCACCTATGTACCAAAACTTCTAAAGTGAACTACGCTGGGAACAAGAAAAACGTCCACAGGAAGCTCTTATTAGCTGTAAGATCTTACCAATATGCATTGGCGGTACCCCTTCACCTCCCAAGATTCCTTGATCTAATCCCTTGATAACCTGTCAACAGCATGCCCCAGTTCACGAATTGTAGATGAGGTATTGCAAAAATTAAACTATACTCTTCACTTAGTTTTTCGTTTATGTTTCTTATTCATGTACTCCTTCAACCTGAACCTTAGATAAAGCTCTTGGATCTCGTTGCAATTGCAAATTGAGGTGTAAATTACCTCATAGAGAATATATATAGCAAGAGATTCCAGTATAACAGAAACTCAGAAACTTATGGCTTACTGAGAAGTATTGGTTATCACTTAGCAGCACGTTATTTCTGTCTTCCTTTGATCAATAAGCAAATGAGGTTGCTGATGTTACATGGTGTGACAAAATTGACCTTGGGCCTAACTCAATCTCATAAGCTAGCACATGAGGATTGACCGTATAAGGAGATCACAATATGTAGGAAACCTGTCCCCCTCCCCGGACTACCCAAATGGAATGTGGATAACATAGCACAAAGGTCCAACACTGAGAAACGCAACAACAAGAATCAATGATTTTGGCTCTGATACCATGTAAAACAATGAAGCTTGGGCGTAACTCAACCCTAAAAGCTAGCTCATGAGGGGAGGATTGCCCGGGACCATATATGGATACCACAACCAATTCCCTCAACCAATGTGCGAATTAACAAATGGAAATAATCTTATCTAGTTATACTCCATTTGATATCCCAAAACATGGTTGTCACCTTTCAGCAAGCTTCTTTTATATTTCATTCATTTTCCTTCTTTCTTGTATGGATAGATTTTTTTTTTTTTACAGTAAAAGATCTCGGTAGCAAAAACAGCGAACGAGGGCACGGGGAATAGGAAGGATGTTAATACATATCCAGACAGTAAGACTAGCTTAATAAAGCCTAGAAGTCTAGTAAATTTGGATGATGGTAACATACATTTACTTTTGTAAAGTAAGAGGCTGTAACATGGATGATAAATATCTTCAATTTCCAGCATTTATGAAAGTCAAGAAAACAGCGGAAATGAAAAATGAAGATACACTAAAACATGGATGATAATGCCCTAACAGTTGCTTAATTTAATAACAGTGTCGTTTACATTGTTCTCTCAATATATTTTTACAAATACTCATATTTTGTTTGTCATTACATAGATGTGTCCAGCTTGATACACTTTTTATGATCTTATCTTTTGATGCATATAGTGTATAGACAACAACAACAACAACAACTAGCTAGTATAGTCCCACAAAGTGGGGTAGCCTTACCACTACCCGAAAGGGCTGTTTCCAATCAACCCTCGCCAGTGTATAGACAATAGAAACTATAAATATATACAAACACCATTTCAACTGTCTATCTGATAGATAACCAGTCCTATTCAGATATACAAAGCAGAAGCTAATTCGGAGTCACACTTTATACCATCAATTGCAATGGCTTACACCTGACCGCAAAACATACCTTGCCCATGCCGAGGCGCATGGTCAGGGGTCGACCACGTTTATAGCTGCTGTCAAAAACTATGCCATCCCCAAACCTTGCAGTATAGTGAATCTGCAAGAATAATATACCATTCTCAAGTTGAAGAAAGATTAAAAGATAGATAACAAAATATTCAAACATTCCCATAGAGACTTACATTAATGAGCTGGTTATAAGGAGCCTCTTGACCAGAGCCAACAGCAATGTCACAATAACCAAGTCCAGAGCGAGCAAAATTGAAGTCACAAGTCGGCTCAGCAGTAGTAGCATAGTATTCAATTCTGGTAGCATCAGCAGTTAACGGTGTCAACGCCACTACTGAAGCAGCTAATATTCCAACACCCACTTGCAATATTTTCTTCTTATTTATAGTAGGAGTTGATTGTATTTGTTGTGGCGAAGAAGAAGCCTTGAAAGTGGCTGCTGTAGCTGTGGGCTTTGGAATGAAGGGTTGAAGCTTTGGTGATGAAAAGGCTAATGAAGAGACTGCCATTTTTATGTCTTTTAGATTTCTATCTCATTAATCTGTAGCTTGTGGGCTGTATTTAGATATATGGCCATTGGTTGTTTTTGAGAAGAGGTCAAGTTGAGTGATCATACATTTTTGGGGCCCATTTTGTTACACGTGCGGGCCAATTGGTTTACTTGGGTTCTAACGAGATTTTAACACAAACTAGGTAAGCAGCTTGCGCGTGTACCCATATTAATAGGTACATAAATTTTTAAATAATATAAATAATGTGTTTGAGTTATAAATAAAAATTAAAGAAAAAAATGTAAGTTCCAAAAATGATAAATGTTAATCCCATTTAGCTAGTTTAATAAAAGAAACATCTTATCTATCTATCTATCTATCTATCTATCTATCTATCTATATATATTATATTAAAAGCACGAATGCCCTTAGCGAAATGTCGTTCGTCTTTTTTACTCATAAAAATATATTTTACATCGGATAGAAATGTAAAATCAAAAAGCATTCCAAATATTTAGGAGTTCTAAATCAACTAAGTTTTTTTTCTAAGTAATTTAGTATCTTATATTTTTTCCTAATAATATACAAAATATTAAGACAATAAAAAAAATCCAAAAAACCGTAGGAGGAATTTTTTTTCGTTAATTAGTTTCCAACAAGGAAACTTCACGATTTTGTGTAAAATTTCAGTTCTTTGTCAAGGGAAGAGTTTACAACAACAACAACAACAACAACAACTACCCAGTATGTTCCCACAAAGTAGGGTCTGGGGAGGGTAATACGTACACAGGCCTTACCCCTACCCGAAAGGGTAGAGAGGCTGTTTCCGGCCGACCCTCGGCTCAGAAAAGGAGAGAGAAAATCAACAAACAAAACACAACAAAACAAAACAATGTTAGTAAATCCGGGATAAATCAAATAAGTAATTATCTAAACATAAAACCAAAAGTAGAATGACATGCAATAATACCAATCGGTTACTACCATAAGAGGCACAATACAATACATTAATTAACTATAGAGGTCGCTACCAAACCCCACTCAGCCCCTAATTAACAAGGGAAGAGTTTATATAGAGTAAAACACTATTCGACTTTAGTTTTGGTCACTCTACATATTCAAATATGAAATGAAAAGATTGATTATGTAGCTCTTAAAAAAATATTGGCAAGTGGAAATGAGTATAAAAATATTGCAGATAGTTGTCATATATTGCTATAAATGGAAGAAAAAAGAAAGTACTCACTCCTCAATAAGATACATTCTATATTCTAGTATTTCATCTTTATTACTTCAAATTTGTATTTCATCTTTATTACTTCAAATTTATATATCTTACCAATTATACTGTTAAAGTTATATTATAATCAATTTAACTCAAATTTTTTTATTTCTTTCATGGTAATGCTTTTCTTTTGGAAACAAATTTATATATCCTAAGAGTTTTGTAAGCTTAAAAAAATTATTTATGATTTTTAGAAAAGCGTTGATTTGGATTTTTCATTTATTAGTTGATCAAAGAATTAACTATTTAGTTTCTGTACTTCTTTCCTTTTTAATTTCCTTTTATTTATTTTTCTATTCTGAAAATTAATATTGAAAATAATTACATGGAAGGCTAAAATTACGTTAACTTATCCAAATAAGGGAAGAGTTTATATAGAGTAGAGCTCTATTCGATTTTAATTTTGGACTTTCTACATATTCAAATAAGAAAAAGATTTAATATTTAAATTTTAATTGATAAAGAGCTCCTAAAATTAGTGAAAAACTTAAATTACACTTTCGTCTAATGTGAAATCTATTTTCAAAGGACAAAAAAAGGCGAACAACATTTCGCTAAGGGCCTTCGTACTTTTAAAGTAATATAGATAATCGGTCATATTCACAATTTATAGTTTTATTTTTTGGGATATACATAGATTATATACTGATTCTACACAACTATACATATACATATATAAATTGTACATATATTATGTATTTAGCGGCTATTTTTTGTTTAAACATTAGATGGAAGGCTATTTGAGTTAATTTTTTCTTTTCTAATTTGTTGATTTTAGGCAGTTCGGTGCACATGATCCAAGCAAGGACTGCACTAGTAGCTACTTTTACCATTTGTTTAATTTAAGAGGAAATTACTTTAAAGGCATTTTCATATCTTGGTACAGTGGCTTCAAGTATCCAATATTACCTTTGTCCCAATTTATGTATTTCATCCGTTCTAATTTATGTGAACCTCTTTGACTGAGTACGGAGTTTAAGAAAAATGAAAATTTTTAGAATTTGTGGTCCTAAACAAGTCAAGAAGGGATCCAGAGTAATTGTGTGGTTATAAAAGCTTCTTAGCAAGGATAAAATTGGAAGTTTAAGCTAAATTGTTTCCAAATTTAGAAAATGGTCATTCTTTTTGGAACAGACCAAAAAGGAAATAGGTTCACATAAATTGGAACAGAGGGAGTAATATTTTTTGTTTATCGAGATTTAAATTTCATAATTTTAGCCGTGAAATGGACATAAAATCTTTTATTGAGATAAAATTTATATATTTAAAAATTATGTAAAAAGTATTATTACTCACAGTAATGAATAATTGAAAACATTTAGAAGACATATGCAAAAATCACTATCAAAGAAGAATTTGTTTAGCTCTCAAAATCCAAATACTTTCACATAAGCGACATATTAAGGCCTCATTTGTTTGCACTTAATGGAGGTCTAAATCTTAATCATTCAGAGCTCAGACATTAAGTGCATTTGTTTTTAAAGTCCGAATCTTAATTATTCAGATCTTAATCATTAAGTGTGTTTGTTTTTTTACTTAACAACCACTTAATGGGTCTGAATAGGTCTGTATGATTAAGATCTGTAACAGAGACTTAATTTCATTAAGATGCTATCACATATTCATTATTAATTGCTGCCACCGCCTACCATTATCAACTACCACTATGCCGCCACCACCACCATACTCAACCACCGCCGGCACCGCCGCCACCACCACCACCACGCCACCATCATCCTCAATCATAGCTTCCACCATTATCGACCATCACCATCCACTATCCTACCACTCCGACCACCATCATTGTCACTCGCATTCAACATTTATCCACCTCAACTACCACAATCAACCACCTCATCACCATTAACAACCGTAGTCAGCACCGCATATCATTATAACCTACTACTATATTCCTCGATCACAAACCACCACTCGCCGTTCTTAACTATCACTACCTACCACCACCATCATCAATCATAATCGCCACCACTACCAATCACTACTAGCTACTAGCATGAACCGCCATTATCAACCAAAATTACCACCAACCACCGCCTTTAGTCGACATTCACCCATTAACCATCACTACCAACAACTTTCATATTTTAAACTATATATTTTATTGATAGAATATTAGATTTTTTTCAAATAAAGATAAATTTAATGCATTCAGATGTTAAAAATCAAACAGTCTTAATTTTTAGTATTCAGATCTTAATACACATCTTAATATATCCATATGTGTATTCAGATTCAAATGACTTAATCTTAATACACATCTTGATATTCAGATATGTATTCAGATTCAGACGTCTTAATCTTAAAAAAAACAAATGAGGCCTAAGTATTACCTAGCCCATATTTGAATTCGGGTGGGGGAGTAAAATACGAGATATTATTGAAAGCTTTGTTAAAAAAATGTAGCTCAAAGTAACAATATATAGAACAAAAGAAGAAGAGATAACTTTCTTATGTCATCAAGTGTTTGTGAGCACATGATTTTTGCACTAAGCCTGTAAATTCCAAAATTAAAATAAATATGTTTTTGAGTGCAATTACTTGCTTTGTTTGAAATTGGTTATATTTTGGTATGTTTGAATAAGTAAGAAATTAGAAAAAATCAAAAAATAGTAGTAATTAGTTTGTTAGTTTAGTTAATTAGAAAAATTAGCAAAATAGCTTAAATAAGAGAAAATAAAGAAAAATAGCAGAAAAATTGCAAAAAATATTAGAAAATTAGAGTAATTAGTAGATTAGGATTTATAATTTTTCATAAAAAGAAAAGAAAAAAAAAGTATAAAAGAAAATACATAAAAATAATTAAAACCAGAAAATACAAAAAAAATAGATGTATATATGCAGGTATAATGAATTGGGCTGACTGAGAACCCCAATATGCCAAGCCCAGTCACCTGGCCGGCCTGGCTTTTAATTATGTTGATCATGATCGTTCATTTTGGTGTATCTGACGGCCGAGAATATTAAGGGAATTATTTAGTTTAATTAATGCTGAGATTTAATCTCAGCCGTTCGATCAATTTGATCCAAAGGTGTGAGACCTTAGTCTCATTAGAAGCAAAACGGCGGCGTTTAAGTAACGCCCATTCAAAGCCGTCGATCTTGATCAAACGAACGGCCGAGATTATCTCGGATAATTGGCCTATATAATGGCCTTGTCTGAACGGCCGCTTCATTTTCTTCTTCTCCTAACCCTACAGACGCCGCCCTTGACCCCTCTCTCACTTCGTCTCCTTCATCATCAGCAGCCATGGCGGCCACCACTCCTACGGTGGTCGCCGGCTTGTCTTCATCCCTTCCTCCTTCTTCCATGTTCTTCTTCACTCAAAACACACCCAAGAACCCAGAAAAAACCCTTGCCCTTCAAAACCCCGGTCACCGGAGTTACACCGGTGACCACCCAAAGTATGAGAACCCATCTCAAACTAATGCCGTTCGAACCGCTTCTTCATGATCTACCCAACCATGTTAACCACCACCTTTGAATCTTATCCAATCACTTCGAATATCCAAAAAAAGGGTCATCGGAACCCTAACTCCGGCGACCCCAAATCCAACCTCAATCAAGACCTCACCTTTACCACCTCCAAAACACCCCTCTGCAATCAAAAATCAAAAAAGGCTTCCCCTTTAAGCCTTAGAAGAAAATCAGAAAAGAAAATCAAAAATCAAAAAAAAGAAAAAAAAAAGGTCTGGAAAAGAATGAGAAAAAGAAAAGAAGGAATAAAAAAAAAGAGCCTGAAAGTCTGAGAGAATGAAAGGGAAAAGGAAAGGGAATAGGAAGCTCGGGGGACAGGCCCCGCAAGCTAAGTCCCCGACCCTAATGTGCTTTCTTTGTGTTTATTTACCTTCTTTGCTTCTTTGTATTTTCTTTGCTTGTTTGATTTCTTTGCCCTTCTGTTCTTGTTCTCTTATGATTGTTTCATCTGTTAGTTTAGGTTTTGTTTAACTTGCTCATCTTCAGTATCTTGTTCCTGTTTGTCTGTTTATCCTCTCTTGTTCCTTATCTTTCATCTTGTGTAATCTTGCATGTTTTTCTGTTCTTTCAAGATCCTGTTTAGTATTAGGGCTTATAATCATCTTTCTATTATCCTGTTTTAACTGTTTATCATTAGGGTTCTATATATATTCTGTGTCTTCTGAGTTTAAGAATCTATATTGGTATTGGGGCTATTGATCCGTTAGTTTTCAACAAGCATGATTGCTCTTCTCTTCATGATGCCTTACATGCCTAATCGTTTAGTCATTGTTATTAAGTTTTATCTAGTTTGTTTGAATCTGTTTCTTTGTTTTTGAAGACCTGACTTGGATAACCTTAGTTAGTATTAGAATACTTCATCTTGTAGTTGTCAGTAGTTCTTCTGTCATCATGCATGTTTTGATTCTGATATTTTGTTTAATTGCTTGTCTTTCATTGTCACTCATGATGTGCATTAGATTACTTTTATTGGCTTGCAGTATCTCTACTGTTTCCCTTTCTGTGTTTAGTCTTGGTAAAGCTTGGCAACCTTTATTCATCCCTTATCCTGTCTTTAATCTGGGGTTCATTCCTTTACTCACATGCTGGTGGTCTTATTTGTGTGCAAGTCTAATATTCTTGTCATATCATCTCTCATATGTTTATTTTGATGAATGAGTATGCCAATTTGGGGCCTGTTTCTCTTCATGTTACCCTCATATGATAGACTTAGATTTATCTTTTCACTGTTTCTCCATGTTCTTCTTGTCATCATCTTCATCTCATTTGTCATGCATTTGTGCTAGATTTAGGAATGTTATTCTTTGCTTCTTCATGGCTTTCCTATTCTTCATCTCCACTCTTAACATGCATATATCAAGCTAGGGTAGCACTTAAAAATGAATCCTAATTACCCTGCTTAGGTTAGTTGAACCATGTTGACTGGTTTCTGGAAATTCAGTGTCTATATCCATAAATGCTAAGTGTTGTAGGGTTTTTCAGTATATCATCTAGCATGAGAGGACTGTTACTTAGCCTAATTGGTGTTAATTGCCATGTTGCTGCATGATTTCAAGTTATGTAAGTTGATTAGTTGAGATTCAACATTATCAAACCTTACTTCTGAAATTTGATTGATTAATGAACAGTATTTGACTTCATGTGTTTATATGTGCAATTATATGTTGAAATGGTTAAGTTTGCAATAGTTTTATGTTAAGTATGAACACTGTTGATGTCTATTATGCTTAGGAAGATTGGTTATAGCTGTTAGTACTAGGTTCTATAAGTGGTTAGTTTTGAAATAGGACTAAAACTGAAAATGATCATAATTAGGCTATAGGTTTAATAATTGGCCTAAGAATGGTCAACCTTGCAAAGGGTTGACCAATTCATTGAGCCCTAACACACAGCTCTCTGTTTAACAGTGGCTGGTTGTGCAAAGGGCTATGTTTGCAAATGCAGACTAGCCTAGGCTCTATATTGAGCCCTGAACAACAAAGTGGCCAAACCTGTAAAGGTTTTGGGCCCAGCTATCCAGTATGTGGCTTTGATAGCCCAAGCTAAGTCTCAACTTGAGACTGGCTAACTTTTAAATAGGTTAATCATAACAATAAAACAGGCTATGCCTGCAAGTAGCTTTAATTAAGAATAAATTGGTCTTAATTGATTGAAATTAGTTTAAAAGTGGCTAAAATTGAAATAGCTCTTAAGAATAAACCTGGCCAAGCCCTTAAATACTAATACCAGGGCTGGTTATTAGTTAAATAGGTTCAAATCAAGCTGAAATCTGCCCTAGGTAAGTTAGTAAATCAGCAGTGCTCTTAGGGGCACAATTGGGTATTGAAAAGGTAAAATAGTAACTAGTAAGAACTTAGGAGGGTAATAGGGACATTCATGCTCCCGATTTCTGCAATTTTGCAGAGATTTAGGGGTATAATGGTCTCCTAAAAATGGGAAATCTGTAAAAATCTCAAACCCCTAAGGTCATACTAGTAAAAGGCCCTAAAAGGAATCTTTTGGAACCTTCCAGCACATGCTGGAAGGGTTTTAGTAACTGAAAATGGGACTAAAATGTAGAATAGGTAATTTTAGGAGGGGGGAAGTGGGATTAATCCCATTACTTCCTCCCCAAGTATTCAGCCCTAAAAGGTTAGCTATAAATATCTCAAAAAAGGGGCTGAAAAGGGGGGATTCCACTGGTAGTAATCTGAAAAATACATTTAAGTTGGAGTTCATTAAATACAAAGCTGGAGAGATAGAAATAGCGATACAACAGTAGAAATTCTGGGCTTTCTATTGGGTTTTCTCTGGGTTTTCTGCCTTGAATCACTGCTCGTTTGTGTTGCTGTGCTTTTGTGTTGCTGTTGCTGTGCTTTCCTTCATCACTGTTGCATTGGTCGTTTGAGTCCTTGCTGTTATTTGCTCATTACTTGCCTCCCCTAGAACTCATTGGATCTTTTGCTGAACCAGGTACAAATTCTGCTCAAATGTAATGTTGAAGTGTGGATAAAAATGAAGTTCAAGGAATACTGATGCCTTCTTTACTCCTGTTTTAGTTCAATTGTTAGTATGGTAGTGTATAGATTTGTAACTATATAGTAGTATAGCAGCTGAAGAACAAAGACCAAACAGAAACAATGTAATAACTAGTAGTAGTGGTAGTATAGTTGTAGTATGAATCGGTACCTCACTTAGTTAATTAGGTAATAACATTAAAATACAAGTTAACTAATAATGGTTTCAGAATTGATAATCACTCTATCACAGTAGCTTCATCAATCACGATCATATAGTTAATTCATTTCATTAATCAGCCAAATTCAAATTAGTTAAGAAGAAGAGTTCGATTAGTGCTAATATCACTATTTAATCACATACTGGAAGTAATATATAAGAATGAGTTCAAAGATAATATCTGGGTTAAGTCATATTAGAGTCCGTAATTGTATATACCTATTCATGAGTTTAATTCATAGGATTAATCAGTAGCAAAATAGTATAGCTATGAATAACCCATACATTTTCGTGTATATATGGAGTTAAAAGCTCACTGATCCCAGTTAAGAATCAATCCATTGGTTAGTATAGGTTCTTTGTTAAAAATAAAAAAAAAACAGAAATGGTCTTGTAATTCTCTGTTGGTAGGTAGTTTTATTTCCCAATTTGTATTACAATTTTTTCAATTGATCAATAAATGGAACTTGACTTTTTCTTTGAGTTCAAACGTATGTATTCTTTTACTTTCTCTGCTGTTATTGGTTTTGGGCTTAACTCACGGTATAGGCTTAAACCATGGCGTTACTTTACTAGTTATCCAAACCTGAAGACTGTCTGGGCCTTAAAGGCCTGGACCGATGCTGACCCATGCTAAGCAAAACGAAAAGAAGACCAGGCCCAATAAGTAATAAGAATTCGACAAGCCTGGATTATTATAGTAATAGCATACGATTAAGGAAAAAACAAATATAGAAAACTTAGCCAAATGTTAGTATCCTTTAATAAATAATTTGGGACGAGCCTCGCCCGAATAACATCGGGGCCCCCATTTAGTAATGATATAACACAAATAGACCCGGGAAAGCTAATAGCTAATTCCATAGCTTCTCCCAAAAGATTTAAAAGCCGATAGACGTTACTTTAGGGCACGATTTTAATATACCTTCCTATAAACGAGTGTGCACTTGGTGCGACTCAAATCCAAATCTCGGTAAAGCTGAAATACACCGAAAGTCATAGGCGTACTGGTTGCGGTATGACTCGAGGCGTGTTTTCGCGATACCGCAAATTCCTAAAAATGATATCTAACGTAAAAGCACATTATGTTGTAAAATCTATAACTGAGTCAAACAAGAGTCAAAAACGACAGTGGAGCGACCGTGCTAAAACCACGGAATCCGGGAGTGCCTAACACCTTCTCCCGGGTTAACAGAGTTCCTTATCCGGACCTCTGCTTCGCGGACATTTCAAGAGTCAAAATTCCTCGGATTCGGGATTAACCGGTGACTTGGGACACCATTGTCATTCCCAAGTGGCGACTCTGATTAATCTCTAAATATATCCCGAACCGATTGTCCTTAAATTGGAAAAACTCCTTCCCTTACGTTATTTTATCCGTCTCGGGTGATTGAGCGTCGGGGTATACCCTACAAGCGTATTTATACACCTTACGCATGTTGGGGTAGTAAAAAGGGAGGTGTGACAGCTCTGGCGACTCTGCTGGGGAACCAACCCTGAATTTCGATTTCAGGGTTTAAGAACTCGAGCTCCTTAGAACTGCCGTTCGCGTTTTTTGACTTCATTATATGATTTGAACAACATGCTATGTGCTTTATCGCTTTGATATTATATGGATTGTATATAAAATTGTGCCGAAAACCTTTCTCTCTTCACCCCCGGGGATGTGCTTACTGGTTGAGACTCCCCTTTCCGTTAAAGTCACCTTAAATTAAGAAAACAGAGGCCGGATAAGTTACAAAGCCGATTGACTCCGCGGGTCACCGGTACGTAGCCCCCTCCTCGATTCGAGTTGTCCGCTCGGGTACACGGTCTAGCAATCTGTGAAACCGTAAGATTTTGAACATAGGTCTAGGACGATTATTTGCATCATATCTGACTTAGGGGACTCAACACAGGGGTTGGGTCCGTCTAGGACAGGTGACCCGGTATTGAAAAGACCGAGCATGCTATGTGTTGCATTTTATTGTCCTTGATCGTTATGCGGACCGCCGGAAATCCCGAGATTGGAAAATTGTTGAAAAAGAAAAAAAGAGAGAGAGAAAAATAATGATTTGTAGAAAATAGGTATCCGGAAAATTTGAAAATTTGAAAAAAAATATAGGTGGAACATTTTTGTTGAAATAATTGGTCAAATAATCTGACCGAACTACGCAGGTTTGATTCTCGCCATTAGGTGGGATACGTAGGCAACCCTTAAACGGGTCCAACCACACTTTTAGAAAAGGACCAAAAAGATTTTCTTTTCAAATAATCGAGGTGATTGCTATTTTTGGAAATGGCCGAATGTTCCGAAAGGACGACGGAAGGTTGTTTTTGCAAAAATGGCCACTTCGAAAAATCATTTTTCTTTTCTTTCATTCAAAAATTGAAAACTTGCATTGAAAAAGATTTTTCCTTTTCTAAATAAAATCACCTTAATAAATGTGCGGGACGAGCACGATGATGAATGAACAATTTTCCCTAAATAAAATCCCTTTGGAGCTGAGATTATGGTGGCAGGACATGAGATCCGATGGCCAAGACTGGGTCAAAAAGTACTTGAAAGGCCTTACGGGGTTACTTGAAATAGTTCCTCGAGGTGATGTAATCCGAGCGTTGGTCTCGTTTTGGGATTCGGCACACAACGTATTTTATTTCCCAGATTTTGAGCTTACCCCTACTTTGGAAGAGATTGCCTTCTATATTGGGAAGACCGAGGTTCCGCTGAAAGGAAAATACCCGGTATCTCCGAGGATGGTGACGGTACATCGTTTCCTCGACTCTTTGAAAATCGCCCGGAATGTTCATAATGAAGATCTTGCCAATGGATTTTGTTCTTTAAGCTTCATCTACAACAGGTTTGGACACGTTGGGGGTTTCAACGACCCAACCAACAAATTATGCTTTAAGTCCAACCGGGCGAAATGGGAAGAACACCGGAGGTTCGCATTTTTGGTGGCATTTCTTGGAGTTGTTGTATTCCCGAGGAAAGATGGCCATATCAATATAAAAGTCGCCGGGGTAGCTACCACGCTGATAGTACAAGAAAACTGTACTTTGGCCCCAATGATTGTTGCGGATATCTATCGAGCTCTGACTGCGTGCAAAGCGGGGGCTACTTTCTTCGAAGGGTGTAACTTGATCTTGCAAATCTGGCTAATTGAGCATCTGTGCCACCACCCTTCATTCTCGAGCTATGGTTCGGCTGATCGGACATGCTTGGAAGAGTTCAATGCGAGGACAAAGGAAGTAAAGTTGCCAGAGGGAGTCCAAGGTTGGATTGTGTATCTTCGATCACTAACTGACGGTCAAATTGATTGGACGTATGACTGGTTACCTCTTGACGAGGTGATTTATATGCCAACAGAGGGATCGCCATTTTTGATCATGGGTTTGAAGAGTATACAACCTTATGCACCCTACAGAGCTTTGCGACAGTTGGGTCGGTGTCAGATTATTCCAAGGGATGGAGACCTCAGTGTGCAGGCCGTGGAGATTGGTCCAGACGGGCAATTCCGGAAGCAAAAATCCGGCAAATCTGGAATGAGTGCCAAAATTTGAAGATTGATACTTGTGTGTCGAATAGAGCAAAAGGGGAGATATCACCTGGGTACTCCACGTGGTACCGACGAGGGGTTGAACACGAACGTCTTTCAAAGAGACCTCACTTGCAAGACCTGATAGAGCAATCCGAGGAAAATCTGAAATGGGCGGCCAAGGAAAAGGAATATAAGGCAAAGATCAGTCTGTTGGAAGATAAACTGAGAACTCTTCATTTCGAAAGCGGCTTACAAGCGGCATCTGATGAAGTGGAGAAGAAGCAGTTGAAGAAAGAAAATGAGATGTTGAAAGCTCAAATGGCTCAAATGAAAATTGCATCCGAGACCCCAATTCGCTCGGCTCGGGATGAAAAGTTAATTGAGATTCTCCGGCGAAAGGTAAATGACTATAGCTTCGATTTGGATAAAGCGGAGAAAGAGTTAGTCATGGCTCGGAAGCAAATGGATAAAGATGTTGAGAAGAGAGCCAAATTGGTTCAACAACTGCAAGACAAGCATGATGCTGAAGTAGTCCAGCTTAGAAAGAAAATAATCTCAGCCACGGCCAAAAGCAACAAGATTATCAAAGATCTTGAGGAAGAAAGAGAATATTGCTACACGACCATGGCTAGATTAAAATTGGAGCTACAACAGGTGCAAAAGGACAACCAACATGTCTTGGACGCTCGCAATCAGCAAATAAGCCGTCTATTGCAAGAAAAAGGGGTCATCAGAGAAAAGATTGTTCGCATCGCCCAGTATATCACCCGAAAGACTCAGCTTTGTAAAGATATGACTCGGAGGACTTTTGTTTCTGCAGTGAAGTATTTTGTACAACAAGTCATGGCCGACCTGGATAGGCTTCAAAGGGGTTTAGCATATAGGCCCGCGGCAAGGCCGAACGATGCCTCGCGGGCACTAGGTGCATTAATGTACTCTTAGGTCATGCATCATCTTTTATTTTTCCTTTCCTTAAACATCACTTTGTAATCAAGGTTTTGAATTATCAATGAGAAAACAAAGTGTTTTTACTTATGTCATTTCCTTTATATCCGCTAGGCAAATAAATAGGAGCGTAATTATGAAAACGACAAGAAAAAGAAAAAAAAGAGAAAGAAAAAAGAAAAGAAAAAGCAAGAAAAAGAAAAGAAAAAGAGAAAGCAAGAAAAGAGAAAAAGCAAAAGAGAAAAAGAAAAGAAAAGAGAGAAAGAAAGGCAAAAGAACGGAAAAAGAAAATATGATTGAAGTGAGCAGCAGCCGGGATGATGCATAACGACTCGAGCAAATGTGTTTGTTTTTAAAGTCGTTTCATCTTATTCATGCGCTAACAACTAACAAGTGTTGATGTTTGTGAGTCCAGATTTTCTAGGCAACTGGCATACTGGCTACCCACTCATACAACACCAGATCTAAAAAGATGACAAAGGCTGTATCCCAGGAGATCGAGGCGACCATTGTAGACCCTGCTCACGAAGAAGAGATCGTGGATGTGGCGGGGATGAAAGAAGAAATGTACAAGTTAAGACAGCAGATGGCTGAAATGTACCAGGCTTGGTCGAGAGGTCAACCACTACCAGCCTATCCTGCTAACCCTGCATATGTCCCCCCAGCCAATCCTAACCCTGAGCCACCAACATTAAACTCATCCTCCACCTACCCCGACTACCCTCACTACTATGCCTCCACCTCCCAAATGCCACCACCTCCAACCAAGCAAGCACCACCTCCTGTACCACAAGTTGCTCCTGTATACGTGGCACCTCCGCCCGCTGTTATCCACAAGTCTTCTAGTGAACCGATGTTCCATATCCAGGATTCTCACTATTACCCTCCGGAGCCGACTTTCAGACAACACGAGTCTCACGCTCCTATGATAGAAGCAAGTGCCGGGCAGGAAGAGATGGCTCGGAAAGTCAAAAGTCTTGAGAATGCTTTCCGCAACATGCAAGGGCTAGGAGGGAAAGTAAGTGTAGCCTACAAAGACCTGTGTTTGTTCCCTGAGGTGCAGCTTCCTGCGGGATTTAAGTTGCCCAAGTTCGACATGTACAATGGACACGGGGATCCTGTAGCTCATCTAAGAGGATACTGTAGTAAGATGAGAGGCGCGGGGGGTAGAGATGAATTGTTGATGGCGTACTTTAGCCAAAGTTTGAGTGGATCAGCGCTGGAATGGTATACCCGACAGGACCACACAAGATGGTTCGATTGGGATGATTTAGCACAAGCTTTCGCTAGTCATTTTCAGTACAATCTGGAGATCATACCCGACAGGTTATCCCTTACCAAGCTGGAGAAAAAGCCAGGAGAGAGCTTTAGAGAATACGGGTTTAGATGGAGGGAACAGGCCGCTAGAGTGGATCCACCGATGAAAGAGGGAGAGATGGTGGATTGTTTTCTGCAAGCGTTGGATCCAACATACTACGGCCATCTAGTGTCAGCAATTGGAAAGAGTTTCAACGAAGTTGTGAAAATGGGAAGTTTTGTAGAAGAGGGTTTGAAGACAAACAAGATTATGAGTTTTTCGGCTATCAAAGCCACCAATCAAGCTATACAGAGTGGAAGTGGAGGAGTGATGGGAAAGAAGAAGAATGAAGAAGTGGCGACCATTGAAAGCAGGCCCTGGAGTCGCAACCCACATTATAACCCACCAAGACCTTACCGCCAACACCCACCAAGCCCGTCAACCCCATATAATCCACCACCACCATCTTACCCGCCAAATCCCTACAATGCACCAAGCCCATATAACCCACCACCACCACCATACCCACCGACTGTACCACATTACCATCACCCTCAAACCCAAGCTTATCCACCACCGCCACCCCACGTGTGGAGAGCTCAAGCTCCACACAATGTGTACCATACCCAAAACACATACCCAACCCCTAAACCTTACCGAAACCGGAATAGACCCAGGCCGGACGTTGATTGGAGAAACAAAGCAAGAAGAACATTCACTCCTCTCGGAGAGTCATATACCAGTCTTTTCCACAGGTTGAAAGAATTGGGGATGGTGAGACCAATCGCACCAAAAATCCGAACCCACCCCCGAAAAATCTTGATTCTTCTGTCAGATGTGAATATTGTTCAGGAACAGTGGGCCATGACACTGAGAAATGCTGGTAATTAAAGAATGCCATTCAAGATCTTATCGATGAAAGGAAAATTGAAGTGCAAGCACCCGAGGCCCCAAACATTACCCAGAATCCATTGCCGAATCACCACGAAGCGCACATGATAGAACTGGTGCAGGGTGATGGCAATCAAAAACCATCTCAGGCCGTCATGATGATAAAGTCGAGTGACAAGTTAGAGAAAGAAATTGTGAAAGAGGAAGCAATTGTTGAGAAACCGAAGCCAGTGGTGATGGGAAGTCTAAAAGTGGTAGTGCCAGGTGCAAAGACAGTCGTGACTGCGAAAGGAGCAAGTGCAGAGCCAGTAATCATAAAACCAGTAGTGCAAATGCCAGTGGTAAGTACCAGGACTGTGCCTTGGAACTATAACAAGGTAACAGTAGTTTACAAGGGAAGAGAGATTTCTGGTGAAATTAATGAAACGCATGGACTCACACGATCCGGAAGGTGTTTTGCTCCAGAGGAGCTGAGAAAGATGAAAGCGGTGAAAGAAAGTCAATTGAAAAAGCCAGTGTCGGAGGAGGAAGCAGAGGAATTTCTTAAGAAAATGAAGTCACAAGAGTACTCAGTGGTCGAGCAGTTAAGAAAGACCCCGGCTCAGATTTCTTTGTTATCTTTGTTGATACATTCAGAGGAGCACCGGAAGGTTCTTATGAAGATTCTAAATGAGGCTCATGTTCCGGAGAAGATTTCAGTGTGTCATTTGGAGAAGATTACCAGCAAAATTTTCGAGTCCAACCGAATCACCTTCTCTGATAGGGAGTTGCCGGTGGAAGGAACTGAACACAATAAAGCATTGTACCTCACGGTAAAGAGTGAAGATTCAGTTGTGACCAGGGTATTGATTGACAATGGATCGAGCGCGAACATCTGCCCGCTGTCAACTCTAGGGAAGCTGAACATTAGCCCGGATAGAATCCGGAGAAACAGTATCAATGTGAGAGGGTTTGACGGCGGAGGTAAGAACACGTTGGGGGATATTATTTTGGAAGTAACCATCGGTCCCGTTGATTTTACGATGGAGTTCATGGTGCTTGATATTGCCGTATCATATAACTTGCTGTTAGGTCGACCCTGGATTCATGCGGCCAAAGCGGTACCATCTTCTCTACACCAGATGGTCAAGTTTGAATGGGAGCAGCAAGAGATTGTTGTACACGGAGAGGAAGATGCTTGTAATGTGGTAGCACCTTTTGATGGTACTGATGGGGATCGGGGTCCTTGGGTTTACCAAGTGACGGATGTTGTTGAGGTGAATAGAGTTGTTGAAGGAGAAAAGCTATCAACCCCGATGTTGGCACCAACTGCTGTAATGGTGGCCAGAGAAATGCTGAAAAACGGATTTGCACCGGGGAGGGGATTAGGTAAAACACTGCAAGGAATCACTCAACCAGTTCAGCTTCCGGAGAATAAAGGCACATTCGGCTTAGGGTTCAAACCCACCTTTGCCGATATCCAAAGAGCCTCTAAAGCCAAGAGAAACTGGACCTTGCCCAAACCCATACCCAAATTATCCGACATCTTTATCGGGCCTGGTACAAAACATCAACCATCTGCTGCAGCAAAGTGCATTGAGACACAACTTGATGAAGGAATGCTTGGTTTTAAGAAGTTGTTCTGGGAGGTGAATACGATTGAAGCAGGGGAAGGCACGAGCAACATGGACGTGCAATTTGTGGGGCCCCGAGTCACATTGAACAATTGGGAAGCTACTCCTTTCCTTATCCGGAAGGAGTCTTGGTAGTTAGCTCAAAATTTCATCATTGTTTTCCCCAAAAGTTGTTATAATTTCCCCATTCCCCCTCATGAAAAAAATCATCACCATGTATCCCGAACATTGTTCGTTTCTTTTATTAATGAAATGCAGTTTTTCCTTTTTCTTCACTTTTGCCTTATTTTTCTTTATTCTTTTCTTTTGTACAGTTTTGCATGTGTTGATTCCAATGCCATGTCATGCGTGAAGGATTCTAGACCCGGTTCTGATAATCACGCTACTATACAAGAAATCGAGGAAGATAGTGAAATAGAATGTGAGGATGAGGAAGCCCTGGAGGAAATAAGTAAGGACATGAAACAATACGAGGAAAAACCCAAGCCGAATCTGAGTGATACGGAATCTGTAAATTTGGGGAGCGAAGATGATGTCCGAGAAACAAAGATTAGTGTGCATTTGGAGGCACCCCTCGGGGATGAATTGATAAGGTTGTTACATGAATTTAAGGACATCTTTGCCTGGTCCTATGATGACATGCCCGGGCTTAGCACAGATCTAGTGGTACACAAGTTGCCTATCTACTCGGAATGCCGGCCAGTAAAACAAAACCTGAGAAAATTCAAAACGGACATTAGCGTGAAGATAAAAGAAGAGGTGAATAAGCAGTTCGAGGCAAAGGTCATAAGAGTTACCAAATACCCCACCTGGTTGGCAAATGTTGTGCCGGTCCCAAAGAAAGATGGCAAAACCAGAGTGTGTGTAGACTATAGAGACCTCAATAAAGCCAGTCCGAAGGATGACTTCCCATTGCCAAACATTCACATATTGATCGATAATTGCGCCAAGCATAAAATCGGTTCGTTTGTGGACTGTTATGCAGGTTATCACCAGATCCTGATGGACGAAGAAGATGCTGAAAAAACTGCCTTCATTACACCTTGGGGAACGTACTGTTACAGAGTAATGCCGTTTGGATTGAAGAATGCCGGGGCAACTTACATGAGGGCAATGACCACAATGTTTCATGATATGATGCATAGAGAAATTGAGGTATATGTGGACGATGTCATTATAAAGTCCAGAAAACAACCTGATCATGTGAAAGATTTGAGGAAGTTCTTCCAAAGACTCCGGAGGTACAATCTGAAGCTCAATCCGGCGAAGTGTGCTTTTGGAGTACCTTCAGGGAAACTACTGGGGTTTATTGTGAGTCGGCGAGGTATTGAACTGGATCCATCAAAGATCAAGGCTATTCAAAGTCTACCTCCGTCGAAGAACAAGAAGGAGGTCATGAGCTTATTAGGAAGGTTGAATTACATCAGTCGGTTCATCGCTCAGTTGACATCAACATGCGAGCCAATTTTCAAGTTGCTGAAGAAAGATGCAGCAGTGAAATGGACCGACGAATGTCAGGAAGCCTTTGACAAGATCAAAGAATATTTGGCCAATCCTCCGGTGTTAGTTCCTCCAGAACCAGGGCGTCCTCTGATTTTGTATTTGACGGTGCTAGATAACTCTTTCGGTTGTGTACTGGGTCAACATGATGAGACGGGCAAGAAAGAACAAGCCATCTACTACCTCAGCAAAAAGTTTACATCTTACGAGGTGAAGTATACCCAATTGGAAAGAACTTGTTGTGCATTGATTTGGGTGGCTCAGAAGCTAAAGCATTATTTGTCAGCATACACTACGTACTTGATATCACGGTTGGATCCTCTCAAGTATATATTTCAGAAGCCTATGCCTACGGGAAGACTGGCCAAATGGCAGATTCTGCTCACGGAATTCGACATTATCTATGTAACTCGTACGGCAATGAAGGCACAAGCTATTGCGGACCATTTAGCCGAGAATCCGGTAGATGATGAATATGAACCATTGAAGACATACTTCCCGGATGAAGAGGCAATGCTTGTTGAGGAGACGGAGCAAGAGGAGAGATCAGGATGGAAAATGTACTTTGACGGAGCCGTCAACAGCAGGGGCGTTGGTATCGGAGCGGTACTTATTTCAAGTACGGGTCAACACTATCCCGTAACAGCTCAGCTTCGATTTTTCTGTACCAACAATATGGCCGAATATGAGGCGTGCATCTTGGGATTAAGGATGGCGATTGACATGGGCATTCAAGAGATTTTGGTCATGGGTGACTCGGATCTCTTGGTACACCAAATTCAAGGGGAATGGGAGACACGAGATTTGAAATTGATACCATATCGGTATTGTTTGCACGAGTTGTCCCAAAGATTCCAGTCTATAGAGTTCAAGCACATCCCAAGAATGCACAATGAGATTGCGGATGCTTTGGCCACATTGTCCTCTATGTTGCATCATCCGGACAAGACATACATAGATCCGCTCCAGATCCAAGTCCGAGATCGGAATGCTTATTGCTTCGTTGTGGAAGAAGAGTCGGATGGAGAGCCGTGGTATCATGATATTAGAGAATACTTGAAAGCTGGCAAATACCCGGAGCAAGCCACAGGAGACCAAAAGAGAGCCATCAGGCGTCTAGCCAATGGATTTTTCTTCAGTGGAGGAGTGGTATACAAAAGGACACCAGATCTGGGCTTATTGAGATGTGTGGACGCGCAACAAGCGGATGAAATTATGATTGAAGTACATGCTGGAGTATGCGGACCCCACATGAGCGGATATGTGTTAGCAAAGAAGATTTTGAGAGCAGGGTACTACTGGCTCACGATGGAGCGTGATTGTATCAGGTATGTAAAGAAATGCCATCAATGCCAGGTACATGGGGATCTGATCCACTCTCCGCCTTATGAGTTGCACACAATGTCAGCACCCTGGCCCTTTGTTGCTTGGGGCATGGATGTCATCGGCCCAATAGATCCGGCCGCTTCTAATGGGCACAGGTTTGTCCTGGTTGCAATTGATTATTTTACCAAGTGGGTCGAAGCTAAGACATTCAAGGCGGTGACGAAGAAAGTGGTGGTGGATTTTGTGCACGAGAATATCATATGCCGATTTGGAATCCCCAAAGTGATTATCACAGACAATGGAGCCAATTTAAACAGTCACCTCATGGCAGAAGTTTGTGAAAGGTTTAAGATCACGCACCGCAATTCCACGCCCTACAGGCCAAAGGCGAATGGTGCAGTAGAGGCGGCAAATAAAAACATCAAGAAGATTCTCCGGAAAATGGTGGAGGGATCCAGGCAGTGGCATGAAAAGTTACCCTTTGCTCTCATGGGTTACCGCACGACGGTACGTACTTCTATCGGAACCACACCTTATACCCTGGTGTATGGAACGGAGGCCGTTATACCCGCAGAAATAGAAATACCGTCATTGCGAATTATAGCCGAATCTGAGATAGATGACGATGAATGGGTAAAGGCCCGGTTAGAACGGTTGAATTTGATTGATGAGAAGAGATTGGCCGCAGTCTGCCATGGGCAGTTGTATCAGCGGAGAATGGCCAGAGCATATAATAAGAAGGTACGACCTCGAAAGTTTGAAGTTGGACAACTGGTATTGAGGCGTATCTTACCACATTGGGCAGAAGCAAAAGGCAAGTTTGCGCCGAATTGGCAGGGACCGTTTGTGGTATCACGGGTGTTGTCCAATGGAGCATTATATTTAACAGATGTTGAAGGAAAGTGCGTAGAGACTGCTATCAATTCGGATGCGGTCAAAAGATACTATGTATGATTCCTTTTCAATTATGTGTTTTGTATTTTGTTGTGATTTTGGAATTGAAATGACGAAGGCATTTTATTCTATATCCAAACACTTTATCCATTGATTAACCCCTTTGAGCCTTAATGAATGAATTCTTTCATATCCCTCTCTCGGAATCGCGCTGGTGCAATAAAATCGAAATTGCCAGAATAAAAATGAAATGATGGAAAAATGAAAAGAAAAAAATGATGAAAAAAAAATGATGAAAAAATGAAAAAAAAAGGAAGAGAAAAAGACAAAAATCGGGAAAAAGTCAAAAAGAAATCCATCTAACTTATGAAGTTGGATGAACTACGTCCGACTTGATCCCGAAAGGGTACGTAGGCAGCCTCTCTGAGGTTCAGTCACAATAAAGAAAAAATCCAAAAATTCCCCACATATTGAAACTGGGGCAGAAGTTATGTTTTAATAATTCCGAGAGTTGTAAATATTTTTAACCCTCGTTGAAATTTTGAGCCTTTATATCTTTCTTTCTTAACCCACCCAAAAGCCACGTTACAGTCCAAAGAAAGACCTTCTGATCAATTTTGAAATGATAACGAATACAACGAAGGAGGAGCGAAGTATCGGACAATACCCGTGGAACAGAAAACAAAATACAAAAGGGAAAAATGAGAAAAAAAATGAGAGAGTCTCATCAGTGAAAACCTTAACCGGCACTGTGAGGCGACTGTGAGTTTGAGGGAAATAAAATGAGAGAGTCTCATCAGTGAAAACCTTAATCGGCACTGTGAGATGATTGTGAGGTTGAGAGAATAAATGAGAGAGTTCTATTGGTGAAAACCTTTCGGGGCACCGTAGGGCGATCGTGAGAAAAGAGAAAAGGCAACAAAAAAGAGTATCGGTTTGAGGTCAAAGGCAATTTGGAGTCTGAATAATGATTGGAACGAACTGGGTCAGAGTTTAAATACATGGCATGGTCAGCGGAATCAGCCAGCAAATACCCAGATAAGTTCTTTCATCTCTCCAAAATACCCTTACCTTTCTTTCATTTTCTGCATTTCATTGTTTACCTTTTTGAGAGCTAACTACCAGCTCCTGACAACGGAAGTTGAAACAACACTGGATCAGAAAGGAAAGGAGATTCGGGAAAAGAATAAAGAAGCCTGGCAAGTATGGCCAAAAGAAGAGAAAACAAAACAAAAAGGAAAAAATGAGAAAATACAAAAAGAGTTTGCGTGGGACAAGCAGTTAGAAGTCATGCAACATCAGAAAAGCAAAAACAAAGGAAGCAATAAGAAGTGGGGACGGCAGATGCCAGTTGCCAGCAGTTTATATCTAATAAATTTTGTTTCATGGAGGAACAAATTGTCACTAATCACTTTAAAGTGAATGTGACCAATGTGGAAAATTTAAAATACCAAAAAGAGAAAGTCTGCCGAATAAGTGGAGAAATTCACGGGCAAGAGATAAGTTGGTAAAAAGAAAATACCAAAAAGAGGAGGTAACATCTTTTAAAATCCATTCCCGTCTTCAGGCTGAGGGGATACTGTTTTTCATCCGCATTGCACGTTTAAATTTACGTTAGGCGCCCACCTTCAAATTTGGGAATATTTTACGCATTCGCATTGCACGTTTAATTTACGTTAGGCGCCCACGCTTCAAATTCGGGAATATTTTCGCATTCGCATTGCACGTTTAAATTTACGTTAGGCGCCCACCTTCAAATTCGGAAATATTTTCGCATTCGCATTGCACGTTTAAATTTACGTTAGGCGCCCACCTTCAAATTCGGGAATATTTTCGCATTCGCATTGCACGTTTAATTTCTGTTAGGCGCCCACCTTCAAATACGGGAATATTTTCGCATTCGCATTGCACGTTTAAATTTCGGTTAGGCGCCCACCTTCAAATTCGGGAATATTTTCCGCATTCGCATTGCACGTTTAAATTTCCGTTAGGCGCCCACCTTCAAATTCGGGAATATTTTCTGCATTCGCATTGCACGTTTAAATTTCGTTAGGCGCCCACCTTCAAATACGGGAATATTTTCTGCATTCGCATTGCACGTTTAAATTCTGTTAGGCGCCCACCTTCAAATTTGGGAATATTTTCTGCATTCGCATTGCACGTTTAAATTTCTGTTAGGCGCCCACCTTCAAATTCGGGAATATTTTTCTGCATTCGCATTGCACGTTTGAATTTCTGTTAGGCGCCCACCTTCAAATTTGGGAATATTTTCTGCATTCGCATTGCACGTTTAAATTTCTGTTAGGCGCCCACCTTCAAATTCGGGAATATTTTTCTGCATTCGCATTGCACGTTTGAATTTCTGTTAGGCGCCCACCTTCAAATTCGGGAATATTTTTCTGCATCATCATGATTTATATTTAAAAGCCCACACTGGGGCAGAAAAAGAAAAAAAAAAGAGGTAGTTTGTTGTTTTGTTTTGAGCAGGTTCAGCTCGGGATCAAGAAAAAAAACAAGAAAATCAACAAAAAAGAGAGTCATCAAGAAAAACAAGAAAATCAACAAAAAAGAGAGTCATCAAGAAAAACAAGAAAATGAACAAAAAAGAGGAAGATTCTGCATCAACCGGAAAGGGAAGAAGAGCAAAAGCTAGATTAGGAACAATTGTAATTGTAGGATCATAGCTTAGAATAGCTTCTTCATTTTACATTTCCCCCCCCGGTGTAATAAGGAGTAAGTCAGCAGGTCTCAACAGTGTCAATGCAACAGTGAGTCTGGTAGTTTTTAAAACTGCCAGACCTTCCCGAACTACACTGACCTGATTCCTGTTTAGCCCAGGATATGTAGGCAACCTCTAAAGCGGGGTGCGGTCAAAAGGTTTTCAAAAATGCTTTCACGGAATATGCCGATGCGCAAAAATCTCTCATTACTGCTCACTTATCTTTGCACTGAAACTCTTCGTGTTCCCGAGCAAAGAGGGGCAGCTATGAGCACATGATTTTTGCACTAAGCCTGTAAATTCCAAAATTAAAATAAATATGTTTTTGAGTGCAATTACTTGCTTTGTTTGAAATTGGTTATATTTTGGTATGTTTGAATAAGTAAGAAATTAGAAAAAATCAAAAAATAGTAGTAATTAGTTTGTTAGTTTAGTTAATTAGAAAAATTAGCAAAATAGCTTAAATAAGAGAAAATAAAGAAAAATAGCAGAAAAATTGCAAAAAATATTAGAAAATTAGAGTAATTAGTAGATTAGGATTTATAATTTTTCATAAAAAGAAAAGAAAAAAAAAGTATAAAAGAAAATACATAAAAATAATTAAAACCAGAAAATACAAAAAAAATAGATGTATATATGCAGGTATAATGAATTGGGCTGACTGAGAAGCCCAATATGCCAAGCCCAGTCACCTGGCCGGCCTGGCTTTTAATTATGTTGATCATGATCGTTCATTTTGGTGTATCTGACGGCCGAGAATATTAAGGGAATTATTTAGTTTAATTAATGCTGAGATTTAATCTCAGCCGTTCGATCAATTTGATCCAAAGGTGTGAGACCTTAGTCTCATTAGAAGCAAAACGGCGGCGTTTAAGTAACGCCCATTCAAAGCCGTCGATCTTGATCAAACGAACGGCCGAGATTATCTCGGATAATTGGCCTATATAATGGCCTTGTCTGAACGGTCGCTTCATTTTCTTCTTCTCCTAACCCTAGAGAGGCCGCCCTTGACCCCTCTCTCACTTCGTCTCCTTCATCATCAGCAGCCATGGCGGCCACCACTCCTACGGTGGTCGCCGGCTTGTCTTCATCCCTTCCTCCTTCTTCCATGTTCTTCTTCACTCAAAACACACCCAAGAACCCAGAAAAAACCCTTGCCCTTCAAAACCCCGGTCACCGGAGTTACACCGGTGACCACCCAAAGTATGAGAACCCATCTCAAACTAATGCCGTTCGAACCGCTTCTTCATGATCTACCCAACCATGTTAACCACCACCTTCGAATCTTATCCAATCGCTTCGAATATCCAAAAAAAGGGTCGTCGGAACCCTAACTCCGGCGACCCCAAATCCAACCTCAATCAAGACCTCACCTTTACCACCTCCAAAACACCCCTCTGCAATCAAAAATCAAAAAAGGCTTCCCCTTTAAGCCTTAGAAGAAAATCAGAAAAGAAAATCAAAAATCAAAAAAAAGAAAAAAAAGAGGTAAGAAAAAGAAAAGAAGGAATAAAAAAAAAGAGCCTGAAAGTCTGAGAGAATGAAAGGGAAAAGGAAAGGGAATAGGAAGCTCGGGGGACAGGCCCCGCAAGCTAAGTCCCCGACCCTAATGTGCTTTCTTTGTGTTTATTTACCTTCTTTGCTTCTTTGTATTTTCTTTGCTTGTTTGATTTCTTTGCCCTTCTGTTCTTGTTCTCTTATGATTGTTTCATCTGTTAGTTTAGGTTTTGTTTAACTTCCTCATCTTCAGTATCTTGTTCCTGTTTGTCTGTTTATCCTCTCTTGTTCCTTATCTTTCATCTTGTGTAATCTTGCATGTTTTTCTGTTCTTTCAAGATCCTGTTTAGTATTAGGGCTTATAATCATCTTTCTATTATCCTGTTTTAACTGTTTATCATTAGGGTTCTATATATATTCTGTGTCTTCTGAGTTTAAGAATCTATATTGGTATTGGGGCTATTGATCCGTTAGTTTTCAACAAGCATGATTGCTCTTCTCTTCATGATGCCTTACATGCCTAATCGTTTAGTCATTGTTATTAAGTTTTATCTAGTTTGTTTGAATCTGTTTCTTTGTTTTTGAAGACCTGACTTGGATAACCTTAGTTAGTATTAGAATACTTCATCTTGTAGTTGTCAGTAGTTCTTCTGTCATCATGCATGTTTTGATTCTGATATTTTGTTTAATTGCTTGTCTTTCATTGTCACTCATGATGTGCATTAGATTACTTTTATTGGCTTGCAGTATCTCTACTGTTTCCCTTTCTGTGTTTAGTCTTGGTAAAGCTTGGCAACCTTTATTCATCCCTTATCCTGTCTTTAATCTGGGGTTCATTCCTTTACTCACATGCTGGTGGTCTTATTTGTGTGCAAGTCTAATATTCTTGTCATATCATCTCTCATATGTTTATTTTGATGAATGAGTATGCCAATTTGGGGCCTGTTTCTCTTCATGTTACCCTCATATGATAGACTTAGATTTATCTTTTCACTGTTTCTCCATGTTCTTCTTGTCATCATCTTCATCTCATTTGTCATGCATTTGTGCTAGATTTAGGAATGTTATTCTTTGCTTCTTCATGGCTTTCCTATTCTTCATCTCCACTCTTAACATGCATATATCAAGCTAGGGTAGCACTTAAAAATGAATCCTAATTACCCTGCTTAGGTTAGTTGAACCATGTTGACTGGTTTCTGGAAATTCAGTGTCTATATCCATAAATGCTAAGTGTTGTAGGGTTTTTCAGTATATCATCTAGCATGAGAGGACTGTTACTTAGCCTAATTGGTGTTAATTGCCATGTTGCTGCATGATTTCAAGTTATGTAAGTTGATTAGTTGAGATTCAACATTATCAAACCTTACTTCTGAAATTTGATTGATTAATGAACAGTATTTGACTTCATGTGTTTATATGTGCAATTATATGTTGAAATGGTTAAGTTTGCAATAGTTTTATGTTAAGTATGAACACTGTTGATGTCTATTATGCTTAGGAAGATTGGTTATAGCTGTTAGTACTAGTTCCATGAAAGTGGTTAGTTTTGAAATAGGACTAAAACTGAAAATGATCATAATTAGGCTATAGGTTTAATAATTGGCCTAAGAATGGTCAACCTTGCAAAGGGTTGACCAATTCTGTGAGCCCTAACACACAGTCCACCTTAAAACAGTGGCTGGTTGTGCAAAGGACTATGTTCTCAAAGGCAGACTAGCCCAGGCTCTATATTGAGCCCTGAACAGCAAAGTGGCCAAACCTGTAAAGGTTTTGGGCCCAGCTGTCCAGTATGTGGCTTTGATAGCCCAAGCTAAGTCTCAACTTGAGACTGGCTAACTTTTAAATAGGTTAATCATAACAATAAAACAGGCTATGCCTGCAAGTAGCTTTAATTAAGAATAAATTGGTCTTAATTGATTGAAATTAGTTTAAAAGTGGCTAAAATTGAAATAGCTCTTAAGAATAAACCTGGCCAGCCCTTAAATACTAATACCAGGGCTGGCTATTAGTTAAATAGGTTCAAATCAAGCTGAAATCTGCCCTAGGTAAGTTAGTAAATCAGCAGTGCTCTTAGGGGCATAATTGGGTATTGAAAAGGTAAAATAGTAACTAGTAAGAACTTAGGAGGGTAATAGGGACATTCATGCTCTTGATTTCTGCAATTTTGCAGAGATTTAGGGGTATAATGGTCTCTTAAAAATGGGAAATCTGTAAAAATCTCAAACCCCTAAGGTTATACTAGTAAAAGGCCCTAAAAGGAATCTTTTGGAACCTTCCAGCACATGCTGGAAGGGTTTTAGTAACTGAAAATGGGACTAAAATGTAGAATAGGTAATTTTAGGAGGGGGGAAGTGGGATTAATCCCATTACTTCCTCCCCAAGTATTCAGCCCTAAAAGGTTAGCTATAAATATCTCAAAAAAGGGGCTGAAAAGGGGGGATTCCACTGGTAGTAATCTGAAAAATACATTTAAGTTGGAGTTCATTAAATACAAAGCTGGAGAGATAGAAATAGCGATACAACAGTAGAAATTCTGGGCTTTCTATTGGGTTTTCTCTGGGTTTTCTGCCTTGAATCACTGCTCGTTTGTGTTGCTGTGCTTTTGTGTTGCTGTTGCTGTGCTTTCCTTCATCACTGTTGCATTGGTCGTTTGAGTCCTTGCTGTTATTTGCTCATTACTTGCCTCCCCTAGAACTCATTGGATCTTTTGCTGAACCAGGTACAAATTCTGCTCAAATGTAATGTTGAAGTGTGGATAAAAATGAAGTTCAAGGAATACTGATGCCTTCTTTACTCCTGTTTTAGTTCAATTGTTAGTATGGTAGTGTATAGATTTGTAACTATATAGTAGTATAGCAGCTGAAGAACAAAGACCAAACAGAAACAATGTAATAACTAGTAGTAGTGGTAGTATAGTTGTAGTATGAATCGGTACCTCACTTAGTTAATTAGGTAATAACATTAAAATACAAGTTAACTAATAATGGTTTCAGAATTGATAATCACTCTATCACAGTAGCTTCATCAATCACGATCATATAGTTAATTCATTTCATTAATCAGCCAAATTCAAATTAGTTAAGAAGAAGAGTTCGATTAGTGCTAATATCACTATTTAATCACATACTGGAAGTAATATATAAGAATGAGTTCAAAGGTAATATCTGGGTTAAGTCATATTAGAGTCCGTAATTGTATATACCTATTCATGAGTTTAATTCATAGGATTAATCAGTAGCAAAATAGTATAGCTATGAATAACCCATACATTTTCGTGTATATATGGAGTTAAAAGCTCACTGATCCCAGTTAAGAATCAATCCATTGGTTAGTATAGGTTCTTTGTTAAAAATAAAAAAAAAACAGAAATGGTCTTGTAATTCTCTGTTGGTAGGTAGTTTTATTTCCCAATTTGTATTACAATTTTTTCAATTGATCAATAAATGGAACTTGACTTTTTCTTTGAGTTCAAACGTATGTATTCTTTTACTTTCTCTGCTGTTATTGGTTTTGGGCTTAACTCACGGTATAGGCTTAAACCATGGCGTTACTTTACTAGTTATCCAAACCTGAAGACTGTCTGGGCCTTAAAGGCCTGGACCGATGCTGACCCATGCTAAGCAAAACGAAAAGAAGACCAGGCCGAATAAGTAATAAGAATTCGACGGGCCTGGATTATTATAGTAATAGCATACGATTAAGGAAAAAACAAATATAGAAAACTTAGCCAAATGTTAGTATCCTTTAATAAATAATTTGGGACGAGCCTCGCCCGAATAACATCGGGGCCCCCATTTAGTAATGATATAACACAAATAGACCCGGGAAAGCTAATAGCTAATTCCATAGCTTCTCCCAAAAGATTTAAAAGCCGATAGACGTTACTTTAGGGCACGATTTTAATATACCTTCCTATAAACGAGTGTGCACTTGGTGCGACTCAAATCCAAATCTCGGTAAAGCTGAAATACACCGAAAGTCATAGGCGTACTGGTTGCGGTATGACTCGAGGCGTGTTTTCGCGATACCGCAAATTCCTAAAAATGATATCTAACGTAAAAGCACATTATGTTGTAAAATCTATAACTGAGTCAAACAAGAGTCAAAAACGACAGTGGAGCGACCGTGCTAAAACCACGGAATCCGGGAGTGCCTAACACCTTCTCCCGGGTTAACAGAGTTCCTTATCCGGACCTCTGCTTCGCAGACATTTCAAGAGTCAAAATTCCTCGGATTCGGGATTAACCGGTGACTTGGGACACCATTGTCATTCCCAAGTGGCGACTCTGATTAATCTCTAAATATATCCCGAACCGATTGTCCTTAAATTGGAAAAACTCCTTCCCTTACGTTATTTTATCCGTCTCGGGTGATTGAGCGTCGGGGTATACCCTACAAGCGTATTTATACACCTTACGCATGTTGGGGTAGTAAAAAGGGAGGTGTGACAGTGTTCAAAAGTGTTCCATCTTACATTTCATGCCTCTATTTGTACTATTACATGTAAAGGTTACAAAATTATCTTAAACATGACATCAACAATTAAGATCATGACAGAAGATAATGGGGAGGGGTTATAGAGGTGTGGGAGTTACAGTCATAATGGTGATGAGTAGTGAGAGATTATTTATATCATGGGTAAAAGTAGTGGGAGTAATGGACATTCATATTTATTAAATATTTTATAACAGTTCCCATTGGATGTCCAAAAAATAGATAATATGCATCGTTAAAACCTTACTAAGAAAAAACTCCTGTGAAAAAAAATCTTAGTAAAGAAAAAAGAGTACACATATCTGCAATACGCTTTATTTGCTGCCTCGTTAAAAACCTTACCACTAAAATCCAGCGGGACAAACCTAGGCTAAGGGAAAAAGAGTACAACGCGTATCTTACTCCCCATCATGAAAACATCACTTTATTTTACGAAGATGACGCATTCCAATCTTCGGTCTCAATTTGTCAAATGTTGAAGTTGGTAATGCCTTAGTGAACACATTAGCCAAATTTTCACATGAATGAATCTGTTGAACATTAATTTCACCATTTTGTTGAAGATCATGCGTGAAAAGAACTTTGTTGAAATGTGCTTTGTTCTGTCTCCTTTGATGTATCCTCCTTTTAGGTGAGCAATGCATGCATCGTTGTCTTCATATAGTGTAGTTGGATTATCTGTTTTCATTATGTTGAGTCATTGATCTTAACCAAATACATTCTCGACTAGCCTCATGAATGACTATTATTCCAGCATGATTTGAAGATGTGACAGCTATTGTTGTTTTTTTGAACGCCGTGATATAGTTATACCTCTATATGTAAATAAATAGCCTGTTTGAGATCGAGCTTTATGTGGATCAGACAAATAACCTGCATCGGCATAGCCAATCATTTCTGACTTGAATTCATTAGAAAAAAACAATCCCATATCCATAGTTCCCTGAAGATATCTAAATATATGCTTAACATCATCCCAATGTCTTCTTGTTGGGGAGGAGCTGAATATTGCTAATAAGCTTACTGCAGAAGCAATATCCGGTCGAGTATTGTTGGCAAGATAAATCAGTGCGCCAATTGTACTAAGATATGGAGTTTCATCACCAACGAGCTCTTCATCATTTTCTTGAGGCCGAAATAGATCTTTATTTATATCAAGAGATCTCACAATCATTGGAGTACTCATTGGATGTGCATTATCCATGTAAAATTGCTTTAAAACCTTTTCAATATATGTTGATTAATGGGCAAAAATTTCATTTGGTACATGCTCAATTTGGATGCCAAGACAAATTTTTCTCTTACCAAGATATTTCATTTCAAACTCTTTCTTCAAACACTCTACAACCTTTGGAAGCTCTTTATAAGTGCCAATGATATTCAAGTCATCAACATACACAGCTATGATGAAAAATTGAGATCCAGACCTCTTAATAAAGACACAAGGGCAAATAGGGTCATTTTTGTACCCTTCCTTTAGCAAGTACTCGCTAAGGCGATTGTACCACATCCTCCATGATTGCTTCAATCCATATAAGGATTTCTGAAGCTTTATTGAACAATTTTCTCTTGAACTTTTATGTGCTTCAGGAACTTTAAATCCTTTAGTGATTTTCACAAAAATTTCTTTGTCGAGTGAGCCATATAAGCTGACAACATCCATCAACCGTATATCAAACTTTTCATGGACTGCCAGATTTATTAGATACCTGAAGATAATTGCATCTACCACAGGAGAATATGTCTCCATATAATCAATGCCATGCCTTTGTGCGAAAATGTGTCAGGCGTTCAGACTATTGGTTCGAAAACTTCACGTTTTTCGAGTGAAGCCAATTCTGCTTGAATTGCATTTTTCCATCTTGGCCAATCATTTCTCTGTCTACATTCATTAACAGATTTTGGCTTAAGATTCTCATCTTGTTGAATTATTTCAACTGCAACATTATATGCAAAATTATTGTTAACAACAACGTTATTTCGATTTTACCTTTTTCCCGTAGAGACATAACTTATTGAGATCTCTTTATTTTTATCATTTACTAGAACCTCATGTGAGGTCTTAACAATTGCTATGTATTTATGTTCCTTTTGAGCAGTTGCCTCCATGTTATGATCAACTTGATCATTTGTTCATTTCCTTTTTTCGGGGATTCTTATCCTTGGAACCAACTGGTCTACCACGTTTAAGGCGTGGCCTAGACTTATTTGCATCATCATACTGTCCAGCTGGGACATCAACTCGAATTGGAGAATTTACAGCTAGAATATGCGATTTGGTAACACGTGAAAGGTTAGTAAATGCATCTGGCAATTGATTTGCAATATTTTATATATAAATGATCTTTTGACCTTTTTGTTCACATTGATTTGTACGAGGATCCAAATGAGATAAAGATAATATATTCCAATCTATCTCTTTTTCTAGCTATTTATTTTCTCCCCCTAGGGTGTGTTTGGTACGAAGGAAAATGTTTTCCATGGAAAATATTTTCCTAGAAAATATTTTCATGGAAAATGAGTGATTTTATCACTTACTTTCTCTTGTTTGGTTGGAAAGTGGAAAATATTTTTCGGAAAATATTTTCTATTGTTTGGTTAGAGAGTAGAAAATAGTTTTTTTTAGAAAAATATTTTTTATGCAACTCTCCTCACCCCTCTCCCACCTCCCCCTCCCCTTCCCTTAGTCTCTAAAAATTGACACAATCTAAAGGAACAAGTGGTGATGCTTTACGTTTTAACGCAAAAACCGCATATTTTCAACCCGTAAACTTTATAATTTTTAAACCCGTAAACTTCCAAACACATAAACCTCCAAACTCATAATTTTGGAACTTGTAAAATTTTGAGTCTTTAAATCGATAAATAATAAAATTAAAAACTAAAAATTATATTTTAATTTTAGGGGGGCAGAGGGTGGGAGCGAGGCTGGGGGCAGTAAAGCGAAAAAAAAATAGAAATTTGAAATTTCAAAAAAAAAAATTGAGGTAAAAAAATACTTTTTTTGTGGAGGGGAGGAGTGGGGGGCTGGGTGGTGCAGAAAAATAAAAAGAAGAAATAATTACAAAAAATAAAATTGAGGTAAAAAATGATTTTTGGGGGAGGGGGTAAGGGGGTAGGGTGGGGGCTGGGTGGTGTAGAAAAATAAAAAAATAGAAATTTAAAATTGCAAAAAAAAAAATTTAAGGTAAAAAAATATTTTTTTTTCGGGGGAAGGGGGTAGGGGTAGGGGCTGCGTGGTGCAGAAAAATGAAAAAACAGAAATTTGAAATTGCAAAAAAAAAAAAAATTTAAGGTAAATTTTTTTTTTCAGTGGGTGGTGGTGGAGGGTAGTAGGGTGGATGAAAAAACTAAAATTTAAAAAAAAAAACTATTTTTGGAGAGGGGGTGTGGTGGATTGGTGATGGTGATAAAGGTTGAGAATGAGCTTTGAAAAATATTTTCCCTTCTTTTGATAAGGAAAACATTTTCCTCCAATTGGAGGAAAATGAATTGATAAGGAAAATATTTTCCAAAATATTTAAGCCAACCAAACATGGGAAAATTGAAAAATATTTTCCGGAAAATATTTTTTATCCTTCATACCAAACACACCCCTAATGTTGGAAAAAGTGATTCATCAAAATGACAATTAGCAAATCTGGATGTAAACAAATCTCCTGTCGTAGGCTCCAAATATTTAATAATAGAAGGAGATTCATAACCAACATATACTCCCAACCTTCTTTGGGGACCCATCTTTGTGCGTTGTGGTGGAGCAATTGGAACATATACCGCACATCCAAAAATTCTTAGATGGGAAATATTTGGCTTTTGACCAAAAGCCAACTGTAATGGGGAGACTTTATGCGCACAAGTGCTGCTGCATGCAAAATAGCATGTCCCCACACTAAAGGGGGGGTTTTGTCCTCATTAGAAATGGTCTAGCTATTAGTTGAAGTCGTTTAATCAATGATTCTGCTTGACCATTTTGAGTATGAACATGAGCAACCGGATGCTCAACTTTTATTCCAGTGGCCATACAATAATCTGTAAAGGCTTGAGAATCAGAATAGACCTTTCTCAATCATCCCAACTCCGAATAACGCGCCGTCTGTTCCTAAAGCTTTTCTTGACTTCCTACACACTTCCATGAAGTTTTACCCCATTGTCATACCCGTGAAAATAGCTATAGCCTTCGTATGCATCAACTAATTACGATAATGCCACTAGTCTTTGGCTAAGTCAAGATCATAGGTAAACGGTCTCCAAATGATGCCAAACTTGGTCAGCATATATAAGGGCATACTAGGAACATAGTCTACAACTGAAATCTTTATATTCCCATCATAGCTAAAAATGCACTATCCTGACACGCAGGTTTGTACGCGACCATCGCACGCGGTCCGTAGGCTAGGCTCTTGATCTCATATTAAGTCCTTGCTAAACTCTTTTGGCACTCTTAGGATGTGCAACACAACATGTCTCGATGGTTGCTTCCTCATGCATAGTCCTTCTGCCTGATGCTTCTTCACAAATGCATCGTCAGCACACGCCGCCTACGCGATTGTTGTCGTCCTGCCGCACTATAGAGTGCAGAACTATGGATGCCCGAGACTCCCAAACTATGGGGTGTGGCATCCCCCCACACTCAATCTGTCATCATCCCCGCTGACATAGCAATGCCCACGACAACCGGTAACATAAAGACACGTAAAGAAATGTAGGGCTAAGTAAAGATGAACTGGTAACATAAAGACACATAGCAAGGTGGGGTCGAAAAATTAATTTTCATTATTTAAAAATCAGAAGATGGAACTATTAGCCGACAATGGCATAAATAGGCCAAAAGTATAACGTTAGTGGCATGAATAGAGCGACCTTTTAATGGATGACATTGATAAGCCATTTATGTTAGTTGAGTGATATTTTTAGGACTTTCTCGAAGCCTTTATTTAGAGCAAATAGTTCTGGTGGCTTCAAAGCCCTTGTTTAAATTCAAAAAAACAAATTGGCAAAACCAATTCAGGATTTTTTTTTTTTTGGGGTAAGATATGAGATATTATAGTTTTAACATTAATCCAAAACATAATAGGTGCTTTTAGAGAACAAGAGTTTGGAGCCAAATAATTACAATGTACTAGTATTAGAAACATTTATAACAAAACATCCTCCTATTTAATCAAGTACATTTGATGATAAAAAAGATGGGAGGACTAGGTTTATTAACAAAAATATTGAACTTGGCTCCTTCCATCCATTTTATAGTAGGCGTTTGAATATAGATTTGGTTGAAGCACAAAAAAAAATTTAAATTTGTGTTAAAAAATAATTTTTGAAAACAAAAAATTATATTTGAATAAACAATTTACTTGAAAAAGAGTTAAGTTTTGTGAGTCCATGGTTTCAAAATGTTTTTAAAAAGTTTATTAAAAAAACTATGTCCAAACGGGAACGTCAGCTGCTGAATTTTGCTCCCTAAAATTATGGCTGCTTTCTGAGCATTTCAATAGCAGAATTATCAACCTGCAGTCATGAATGTTTTCTAGCTAATCTTATCTTGGAAATAATTAGCTTTGGAGTTTTGTTTCTTTCACAAACTCTTTAATTTTCGGTCAAAGTTTTTATCGTCATTGATACTCCCTCCGATCCAAAATAAGTGATTTTTTGGCTTTTTTTTTTTGTAGTTCAAAATAAGTAATTTTTTCGGATTTTAAGAATGACTTAATGATGTTTTTCCTATATTGTTCTTGGGGTAAATAGTGTTGGAATATGTGTTAGGAGTGTTTATGTGAGATAGTAAGGTTAAAATGGTCAATTCAATTACTAATTAATGCTAAAATATAATTTTTTTAATGTGTGAAAATATCTAAAAAAACCACTTATTTTAAACCGGAGGGAGTAGCCAATTAGCTAGGATAGAACCTACCAACTTTCCGTTGGAAGATGATAATAAATTCGTCAATTAATGATGTTCTCTTGGCTTTGACACTTTTACTTTGAATTTGGTGTGTCCTTACCTCTTCCTTAAAATCTGCATCACCCAAGACACCTTTAAAGGAAAAAAAAGAAAAAAAGGATTAGATAACAATTCCATTTGAAATACCAGGTGCTCTTTCCATTTACTTTTACATATCCACATTAAGAATGTACTTTTTGCAATAAAGAAAAAGACAACAGCATAAAATATGAGGAGGGACATGACGAGGTGCATTGGTCTTTGAAAAGAGAGCTTAAGCTCGGTACGCACTAGTGTATAATCTTTTTTTTTAAGAATAAGACCGATACGATTAATTGGTCTGTGCGTCTCTCTTATTACTTTTTGGATTAATTCAATTAAATGAGAATGCATATAATTTGTCATGGTTAAATGACTGACGTTTATATGCAAGACACATGTCATGTATGTATTGGTTTGATGTAAACACCCGGTGCAGATAAGTTTTTACCATGTAGCTGCCTTTGTGATTCTCGTTTACATGTAGAATTTTTCAGACAAATATTAGTTTATATTGACGTGTGTGACCATCTCATTTAAATCTTAAGTTGTTAGAGAGAATATACTTTTATTACTTAATTATGTCTTTGACAAGCCACTCGCGTACGAGCTTGATTCTTTTTTATGAGTCAAGCACGTGAAAATTCTTTTTGATATAGGGTGATGATGTGACTCGAACCCAAGACCTATGCTTGCTCTGATACCATGTTGAAGTGTGTGACCATCTCATTTAAAAGCTTAATCTGTTAGAGAGAGCACACTTTTATTTACTTAATCATATCTTCAACATCCTATCACATGTGTGTGCTTCTTTATAAGGTTGTTCTCTCGACATTTGACTATGTTTAGAGGAAGAATTTTTGAAACAAGTGTAGTGTTGGCCTGCCACTTGTGCGTGCCTTTATATGATGTTGTTCTCTCAATATTTTGTACCTTCTTTTATATAATGGATTACTCATCTCCGTTTATATATATAGGTCAATTGACCGAACTATCTATTAAAATTTGTATTTCCTTTGGTATGCGTTTTCTTTTTGTTGTAAGGTTATGTTTGGTTATTTTCCTCGTTATTTCAACCCTAACAATAAGTTGAACGTAATAACATATAAATTTGTATATCAATAAGTCTAATGTTTTAATCTATAAAATCAAGTTTAAATTGTTTTTTAAAGATGCGAATTTTATTAAAAGCGATAACAAAAAATAAGGAGTTTCATTCAAGTTTTTACGATAAAGAAGCAAAGCACAAAGGCTAATTCCCAGCTATTGAAAAGTAGTCAACGACCTCATTTACCTCCTTAAAAATATGCTGTAGAGGAGGACTCTCCATTGCTCGCATCAGTATCAGTTAATAATTGAAATGAGAGCATATATTCTTTTTAACACTATCTATGTATCTAATTTAATTTCTAAAAAATATGTATATGATAGGGCGATTCTTTGTTGAGTAGAATATCTTATATTCAAAATGTATTACAAAGAATTGTAGCACGTGATAGTAATCTGAGTTGTATGCGCAATTTACGTTAACTGAAGCGAATTATATAGAAGACCAATACAAAAGGTTAGTAATTAATTGCTTTTATATTTCTTGCTTAGATTCTTTTTCAAAGAGAAATGAATAAACAACTACGGAGTATACTACATTTTTTTTCGAAAAATATGTACAAACACTTAAAATAGGAAAATTTCAATTATCATATTTCCAAGGTTTCTGTGAGACCCAATATGTCATTTTACATTTTAGCATTTATTTCCGTGCTCCAAGACCTTGATTAGCTACGTTTAGTGATTCTCAGTTTGTGTGCGTAGTCCGTGTCCTTTTCCGAAAAAAATTTATGTGAAAAATTAAAGAAAACGTGTATTTTTGCCTTAAAAATAATTTGAGTTGACTACAATCAATATTTTGTGTAACGGATCTGAATCAGTATTTAGACGGACACGATGAATTTGTATCATGATTTTTGGGCTTGTGCATATGGCCGGAATTGAATTCGGAAGTCCATTACTTGATTTAACGTGATTTGTTGAAAGCTAGTAATTTTTCTCAATCTTTCGCCGAGGGTCGATTGGAAACAGCCTCTCCGCCCTGTCGGGTAGGGGTAAGACCTGCGTACATATTACCCTAACCAGACCCCACCCTGTGGGACTATACTGGGTAGCTGTTGTTGTTGTTGTTGAAAGCTAGTAATTTGAAGGTTTAAAGAATTTCTAAGTTTGATCGTAGGTTGACTTTGTCGCTACCGGGTTCGAATTTCGATTTCGGGTCTTGGTATAAGTTAATTTTACTATTTATGATTTGTCTAGGAAATTTGGTTCAGAATAGAGTTGATTTGACTTGATTTGGACGCCCGATTGTAAATTTGAAAGTTCCTAAGTTTCTTTGAAAAAAATCATACATTTTGATGTCTGATTCGTAGTTCTAAGTGTTATTTTGGTAATTTAATCCTTCGGGTGAGTTTGTATGATGTTATTTCTCTTGTGTGCATCTTTGGTTTGGAGCCCGAGGGGCTTGAGAGAGTTGCAGATAGGCTACAGACCATTTTAGACTTAGGATATTGTTGGTTTTTAGTGATTTATGGTGTCTGGTGCTTTGTTCTTCGCGATCTCAAAGCCACTCTCGCTATCGCGAATGGTAAATTAGGCTGGGGTAGGTTTTCTTTTACGCGAACGACGAGAAGCTATCGTGAACACGAAGCATGGAGGAGTTTACCCTTCGCGAATACGGCCAGCATCTCGCGAACACGAAGATTATGGGGCCCGGGAAGGGAGTGTGTTAGTTCTTCTATGCAAACGCGAGCCTTGGCTCGCGAGTGTGAAGAATATAGGGGATAAGCCATTACAAACGCGTACAACATATCGCGAACACGAAGTCTAATAGGCCGTAATGCTTCACGATTGCATCAGGTGTCTCGCGAACGCAATGAACACCTGACGCCCAGTCTTTAAAACTTCAACAAATCGAGATTTATCCCATTTTCACCATTTCCAAGTTTGAGCTCGGCCTAGATGCTATTTGGATGAGAATTTCATCCCAACTCCATATATTAGTAGATTTTAACTCGTTTTCTTCCATTTTCCTCAATACCCATTGATTTCTAACCGTTAATATATGCTTTTTCATGGTATAAATTAGGGATTTAGGTAGAAATTGATTATTTTGAGAAACTGAGATTTAGACCTCAAATTAAAGTCGGATTACAAAACTAATCACATAATCGAGCTCGGGGATAAATGGGTAATTAGGTTTTGGTCCGAATTTTGCATTTTGACAAAGCGGGTCCAGGATTGACTTTTGTTGACTTTTTCAAAATTATTAAAGAATAAACCCTTTTTATTCATGGGTAGTTTCTAAAGCTTATTTTGGGTTGTCTGAACTATATTTGGCTAGATTTGATTGGTTTGGAGGCTAATTCTAGAGGCAAGGCCTCGGTTCAGTTTTGATGTAATTACGGAACGAGGTAAGTATCGTGGTTAACCGTGACTTGAGGGATTAGAACTTTTTAGTATATTTGATAAGTGTCCTATGCAGGAACAATATATATATGAGGTGACAAGTAATTATACGTTATTGTTGGGTTAAATCATGCGAGTGGAACTTGTTTCCTTGTATTTTATCACATAATTAATTATGATAGCTATGTTTGGGTTAGATTATTATTTCCTTGATTACTCATGCCATAATTATTGCCCCTTTTATAATTAGCAAATATTTTTGGAAGTTGAAGTTTGGTATCTTGGCATCATATTTGACGTTAAATATATCCTCCTTATTATTTATTACTCAGATTTATATTATTATTATTGTATGGTGAGTAAAAGTACGAAGGGTGATGTTGTGCCATTATATTTTATATTATTATATGGTGAGGACAAGAGTAAAAGCACGAAGAGTGATGCCATTCTATTCATCTGATTTATTCATTATTATATGGTAAGGACGGGAGTAAAAGCACGAAGGGTGATGTCATGCCATTCATCTTGTTTATTCATTATTATATGATGACGAAGAGAGTAAAAGCATAAAGGGTGATTCGTGCCATTTATTTTATTTATATCATTATTGCATGGTGAGTAAAAGAGTAAAATCACGAAGGGTGATGCTGTGTCATTTTCATATCATTGGTTCATATGATTTTATTGGTTCATAACTTACTTCGCTATTTCATAATTTCATACCTGACGCAACTGTTATATTTTCCCATTTTTGCGTGTTCCCTCTGAGCTTGTACGTTATCATTCTATGTTATTATTGCTTCTTTATAGACACTTGTACATGTTTATTATGTAGGTGTCTTGTCATAGCCTCGTCACTACCTCGTTGAGGTTAGACTCGACACTTCAAAATATATAGGATCGATTGTACTCATACTATGCTTCTGCACTTCTTGTGCAGATACTGGTTGATCCCCGCGGTGCGTGATATTTGTTAGCTTGGATCATTGCATACAAAGACTCGAGGTAGTTCTGCTGGCATCCCAAGACCTTGAAGTCCCCTTCTTCCCCCCATTTTTACCGTTCTTTTCTTTCAAACCAGTTGTATTTATTTTCAGACTTTTCTTGTAGACTTCTAGTTTCTCATGTACTCGTTGTCACACCTCCCTTTTTACTACCCCACTTTTGGGAAATAAGCACATAAATACGCTCGTAGGGTATACCCCGACGCTCAAATATCCAAAACGGATAAAATAACGTAAGGGATGGAGTTTTTCCAATTAAAGGACAATCGGTTCGGGATTTTATTGAGATTAATCAGAGTCGCCACTTGGGAAAGATAATGGTGTCCCAAGTCACCGGTTAATCCCGAATCCGAGGAATTTGACTCATAAAAATGTCTGCGAAGCAAAGATCCGGATAAGGAACTCTGTTAACCCAAAAACAATGTTAGGCATTCCCGGGTTCCGTGGTTTTAGCACGGTTGCTCAATTGTCGTTCCCAACTCTTGTTTGACTTAATCACAGATTTTAACAACATATAGTGCTTTTTACATTAAGTATTATTTTTTAGAGAATTTGCGGCATCGCGAAAACACGCCTCGAGTCATATCGCAACCAGTACGCCTATGACTTTCGGTGTATTTCAGCTTTGCCGAGATTTGGATTTGAGTCGCACCAAGTGCACACTCGTTCAATGGAAGGTATATTAAAATCGTGCCCTAAAATAGTCTATCGGCTTTCGATTGTTTTGGGTAAGACTACGGAATTAGCTAATAGTCTTCCTGAGTCTAATTGTAGTAAACCAATACTAAATGGGGCCCCGCTTGTTTTGCGTTATGCGAGGCTCGTCCCAATTATTTATTAAAGTCCGATCCTATTTGTTCAACTATATTTGCTATACATTATTTTTGCCTTAATCGATTTCTAGTATTAAACATTCCAGGCCCGTTATTTCTGTTGTTTATTGGGCCTGGATTCTTCAATCACTTAAACAGATCCGCAAAGGGCCAGCCCAGGCCTCAAAGCCCAGACGGTCTTCAAGCTCTCAATCAGTAGATCGATTAATTTTGCAGGACAGTTCAGGCCCAACGTTACACAAGGCCCAAACCAGATGAATAATAAGAGCAAGAATGGAAAATATAAAATCCACAATACACATGATTAAGGAATGAAACCAAATACTTTTATTGATCAGAAAGAGAAAAATCGATACACAAGATACTAATTCTAATCAAATATCTATATACATGAGAGCCTATTAAACTAACTAACTCTGATTTAGACCTTTACTAATGGGTTTACACGATCATTTTATTGTTTACTAATGAGAGATTATGAAGTTAACTGTATGTAAAAATATGAAGACTTATTCAACGACAAGATGAGTAGTTTATGACCACACTGTTAACCTACTGATTTTAATACAGATTTAAGCCTATTTGATAGTTTCTAAACATACTAATTACACGAACATGATTCATAGTTCTGATTACTGGATTGTAATAACTTGAGTATCCATATTTAAATGATTCAATGCTTAGACACAACTATTCCACTGATTTTATTATGACTTAGCTCCATACAGTATTGTTGACTCAGTTATGCAAGACTAACGTTTTTCATCTTTAAAACTCACTTACGCTGAATTGCAGATCCATATCACGTGAGTGACTACTTGATTATAGCTTATGAGGTTATTTGTGAAGAACCAGTCAACGATTTAAACCATGATTAGTTAACTTATATTTTAAGGTTTCACCTATTTAACTAAGTGATATACTATTATGACTATACTACTACTATACTACTGCTACTATACTAACTATTACAATGTTTTTGTTTGGTTTTCTGTTTTTCAGCTACTAAATACTACTATAATTAAACTATGAGTCTAATAATACAACATGACAAGTGAATTATAACAGGAACTTCATGCCATTTCATCAGAATCATCATTACAGCTTCATTTCGAATAGAAGGGTACCTGGATCAACAAAAGGAAGCCGATGAGTCTAAGGGGATTAAGCAATAAACACAGCAGCGAACTCAGACAGCAATGCAACAGTGGAATTGGATGCTAAGTGAACAAGACAACACAGCAATGGCAAGCAAAAATCCCACAGCAATAGCACATAGAACCCCATAGCAATAGCAATCAGAATCCAAACAGAGATTTAAGCAGAGATCCCAAATTCAGAAGAGTATCCTAAGTTCTCACTCGAAAATGCTGAAGAATTCTATTGTTATATTAGTGTTTTTCTATGAATTTTCTCTCAAAGAGCCAGCCTAAAGTGAATTGCAGATTGCCCAAAATTCGAACCCCCTTCAGCCCCTTTTTAAGGTGTATTTATAGCTAGGCCAATGACTGAAACTTGGGGAGAAAGTAGGGGATTAATCTCACTTCTCCCCCTCTAAATTTTATGAAATATACACTAAAGCCCCCATTTCAGTTAGCAGAAACCCTTCCAGCATGTGCCGGAAGGTTCTAAAGATTCCTTTTTATGGGTTTTTACCAATGTAGCCCTAAGTGTTTGGGATTTTTACAGATTTCCCTTTTTAGGGAGACCATTATACCCTTAAATCTCTGCAAAATTGCAGAAATCAGGGGTACAAATGACTCCCTTACCCTCTTATGTTTCACCCTATTCACTGTTTTACCAAATTAGTTTCCAATTATGCCCTGAAGGCCACTGCTGATTTACCCAGTCTACCTAGGTCAATTTCAGCTCCTTTGGAACTTATTTAACTAATAGCCAGCCCTTGCATTGGTATTTAAGGGCCGGCCAATCCTACTATTAAGAACTATTTCAATTCTAGCCTCTTTTAATTAGTTCCAGTTAATTAAGACCAATTTATTTCAATTTTAAACTAATTGCACGACTAGCCTGCTTTATTATTGAAATTAAACTATTTAAAAGCTAGCCAGTCTCAAGTTGAGACTTAGCTTGGGTATTAAACCCAATTACTGAACAGTTGGGCCCAAAACCTTTGCATATTTGGCCACTTTAATGTTCAGGGCTCAAAAGAGAGCCTGGGCTAGTCTGCATTTGCAGACTTAGCCATTTTGCACAACCAGCCCCTTTTAAAGGTGGACTGTGTGTTAGGGCCTTATAGAATTGCTCAACCTTTTGCCAAGTTAACCACTCTTAGGTCAATTATTTCTTAATAACCTATTTTTATGATTTTCAGGTCAATTAAACTAAAGTGCAGGACTAGCCAGCTTAATTAAAGCTTCCGGCCTATTTAACTAGTGGCCAGTCTCAAGTTGAGACTTGGCCTGGGTAATTAAACCCATTTGCTGAACTGTTGGGCCCAGAACTTTTGCAGGTTTGGCCACTTAATGTCCAGGGCTCAAAAGAGAGCTTGGGCAAGTCTGCATTTGCAGGCTTGACCATTTTTGCACAACCAGCATCCTTTGAGAGTGGTCTGGTGTGTTTGGACCTTATAGAGTTGGTCAACTTTTGCAAAGTTGACCACTCTTAGGTCAATTATTAAACTTATAGCCTATTTTGTTCATTTTCAGTTTTAACCTATTTAAAAACTAGCCATTTTTCATGGACCTAATGCTAACAGCTATAACCAATCCTCCTAAAGTTCAAATAATGTTAACCAAACAATCATGTTTAACAGGAACTAGCAGAACTTAATCATCTTCAACATTTGTTGCATACAGGAATACATATGATCAAATCAACATGCATTAATCAACTTAAACTCAGAGGAAACAATTGATATGGTTGAATTTCAGTCAATTAACTCATATCATCAGACTACATATGATACAGTACGTATGAATTCATGTCAACTCAGATCTAATTACTACCAGTTCAAGTCACAGGACAGTTTGAAGAACTTCAAAAACCACCATGATTCATGACATAGGTACACAAAAGCATAAGCTACCACAAAACAGTCAACATGGCTCATAAAAGCAATGGATTCTAACATAAGCATGTTAATCAGAATCATTTTCAAGCACTGACCCTAGCTTGATACAGACATGCAGATGAAGAAAGACGGATATGGAGAAATAGTGAAGAAAACAGGAAAGTTCAATCATAGATCATTAAAGCCAAAGGCAACAAGAATGGTCACCACAACTTAAGCTTGATTTTAAACAGGAAATAAAGGTCAAAGGTCATGCTTTTTTTGCCATAAATCAAAACTCCACAGTTAAAATGATAAAGAAAAGATGAAATCTCTGAACTTAGAGCCAAAAACCATGAGGTCCGATCATAACAAAACAAAACCCTATCACTAATAGACCCAAAAGAAGCAGATTATGAGACCCTATGACTAATCATCCGAGACACAGGCAAAAAGATGTTAAACAAAAGAAAAGAAAACAACATGTGAGAGTCTTATAACTAATCATGCGAAACAACTAAGAAATACAGAAGAGAGAGATAACAACCAATACTGAAAAGATAGGCTATGAGAACATGACCAACCAGAACCAAATCATGGTCAAACGTGTCAAACAGAAATAAAAGAGAAGCAAGTGCAAAACTCTTATGACTAACATGTTCAGAAGAACTAATTAAGAAAATAAGGGAAAAATAGGTTAACAGATGAGGATATACAGGACAAATTGGAACAAAAAAGGATAAGCAAAGGACAAGAAACAAAATATCAACAAGAATAAATCCTAAACTAACATGTGAAAACAAAAATCAGAGAAGACATCTAGAGGCATGCAAGATAGAAAACAAAAATTAAATAATACACACAAGGCAAGAATAGGATGATAACAGAAAGCAAATAAAGGGCCGGGGGACTTAGCTTGCAGGGCCTGTCCCCTGAGCTTCCTAATCCCTCTCTTTCTTTTCTTTATTCTTTTCAGACTCTCAGACCTTTTCCTTTGTTTCTTCTTCTTTGTTCTTTTTTTTTTTCATTTTTCTTTTCTGGTTTTTCTTTTAGGCTTAAAGACGAAACTTTTTTGAATTTTGAGTTGCAGGGGGTGTTTGGGGAATGGTAAAGGATGAATCTTAAAGAGGTTCCAGTTTGGGGGTCACCGGAGTTAGGTTTCCGGCGACTTTGTTTTGGATATTCGACGGGATTGGGAAAGATTCGAGGGTGGTGACTTATATGGTTGGGTAGATCAAGTCAAGAGGGTTCTTTTGGCATTGGTTTGGGGGACATCTTCATTGTTTGGTGGTCACCGGCGAAGTTCCGGTGACCGGAGTTCTAAGAAAAGGGTCTGTGTTTTAAAGGTTTTTGGTCGTTTGAGTTGAAGACGGTGAAGAAGAGAAGAAGAGGGGTGAGAGAAGTGGCCGGAGACCACCGTAGAGGTGGTGGCCTCCATGGCCGGCAGCGTTTCAAAACGATGAAGGAGATGATGAGGGAGATGAAGAAGATCTCAAGGGCGGCTAGGGTTGAGCTTTTGAGAAATGGGCAAAATTCTTCAGACACATGCCTTTTATAGGCGAAGTGTCGCATGAAATCCAGACCGTCTAATGGATGAAGATCAACGGCTCTGGGGAGCGTTACTAAAACGACGCCGTTTGGTTGCATATCAGACCTCAAGCAATCAACCGTTAGATTAAACGAAACGGACGGCCAAGATCGAGCCTCACATAATTCAATAATTAATTAACTCTTGCTAATTATCTCAGCCGTTGGATTTGAGGAAATGAACGGCTGAGATCACTTCAACTTAATCTCCGGACGGGATCTCCTTTGGGCCAAAACATTGGGCCAGTGATTTGGATTGCATTTGGCCCAAGTTTATTATACCCAAAATATTTTTTGCATTTTCTGATTTTAATGATTTTTATGTATTTTCTTTTATACTTTTTTTTTCTTTTCTTTTATGGAATGTTATAAAAACCTAATTTCCTACTTATGCTAATTATTTAGTATTTTTTGGAATTTTTCTACTATTTTCTCTCTAATTTCCGCTACTATTTTTTGGTGATTTTTCTTAAAACCTTACTAATTAAAACAAAGTAATTACCTAGCCTATTTTTTTTTGATTTTTATAATTTCTATTTATTCGAGCACACAAAGTATAGCTAATTTCAAACAAAGCAAGTAACTGCACTCAAAAATATATTTATTTTAATTTTGGAATTATTTGCCCGATGCAAAAGTCAGGTGCTCACACTCGTGACTTCGGATTTCTGGGAGTAAATATTACCATGTGACTTATATCACTACTATGTTAGATTGGATTTCTTCCTCTTATTGTATATCATTATTTTGTTTTTAACTGTACAAATTGGCTATTTAATTATCTCACGTTGGCTTGTCTAGCAAGTGGATGTTAGGCGCCATCATGACCCCGAGGTTGGAATTCCGAGTTGTGACAAGCTGGTATTAAAGCCCTATGTTGCTTAGGTCTTGCGAGTCATGAACAAGCTTAGTAGAATCTGGAGGATCAATACGGAGATGTCTATACTTATCTTCTAGAGGTTACGAAGTTTATGGAAAAATTTCACCTCCTTCTTTTTCTATCGTGTGATTTTATTCTATCATTGATGATTGAACTATTCTATTCTTGTTCTCCACTAATGGTAAGAACACGTATAACATCTACACTCGGGCTGTAACCGGAGCCTCCTATTGCAGCTACCCCTTAGGGGGATAGATCGGGGTCGAGACAGAGTCCGAGGCAAGGGCAAAGCCCAACCTAGAGCTCGAGCAGCAGCACCCACAGTGGAGCCTCAGATTGACCATGAGGAGGATATCCCAGCTCAGACCATATCAGTCGGACCAACTATGATCCTAGAGGGATTCATAGCCACTCTAGTGCTTCAGGACGCTCTAGTCCGCTTCGTGGGACTTATGGAGTGTGCGGCCCATACTGGTGCATTTCCAGTGGCACCAATCGTTTTTCAGTATGAGGAGGGGGAGCACAGACTCCCGCTACTCACATTGCAGAGTAGATGGCTCCCCTATATCAAACTCTAGTAGCCCAGCCAATTGGGGTAGTTCAGTTGGTTGTTGTGGCACATGCCAGGGATAGGCTTGCTATATCTTCTAAGGCCTTGATAAGGCTAGATAAGTTTACCAATCTCTTCGTTGTTCAGTTTAGTGGTTCCCCTTCTGCGGACCCACAAGATTACTTAGATCGTTGCCACGAGGTGTTACGCAATATGGATATTGTTGACACCAATGAGGTTAGCTTTGCAGTATTTCAGAAGACCGGTTCTACTAAAGGATGGTGGAGAGATTATGTGTTAACTAGACAAGCTGGTTCACCTTCACTTATCTGAGATTAGTTTTCACAGCTATCTTTATAGAAGTTTATTTCTTTCAGTCTAATAGAGGAGTATGGTAGCTAGTTTGAGCGCCTTCAGCAGGTTGCAGGATTTTCACCCAATATGAGACTCAATTTGTGGATCTAGCTCGCATGCCAAGTCTTTACTGAGAGGGAAAGATGGAGGAGATTCATTGATGGGTTCACTTTTAGTATCAGGATATAGATGTCCAAGGAGATCAGAGATGATATTTCTTTTTTAGAGGTCTGTTGAGATTACCATAAGGATGAGGTGGTTGATGGTGAGGAGAGGGGGACGGTGTCTGATAAGAGGTCTCGTCATTTAGGTGGTTTTAATGGTTCCTCGTTTGGAGGCAGGGGTACTTTTGGTAGAGGCCATCCTCCTAAGCCGTTTCACTCGACGCTTTAGGAATCCCACAGTCCTTCGGGTAGTCATGGTCCTTATGTATCTCATCCTGAGCAGCTAGCCTACAACGAACCATCAGCTCCTATTAGTGCACCTCCGATCCAGAGTTATCAAAGTGGTTATCCAGGTTGACAAGGCCAGTTCCAAGGTAAACAGTCATAGCAGCCGAGGATTTTTATACTTGTGGAGATCCGATGCACCTTTCTACATTTTGTCCCGGACCATAGAGCGGCATGCCCCAGTAGGGTTCTCGTGCTATGGTTCTGGCTTCATCGCCCGCTCAGCCAGCTAGAGGCGAGGGTCATGCTTCTGGAGGTGGAGGTTAGGCCATTAGAGGTGGAGGTTAAGCCATTAGAGGTGGAAGTGGGCCAGCTAGGGGTCGTCCAATAGGTGGATGTTAGAGTGGTGGGGCCTATCCCTATTTTTATGCATTTCTAGCTAGGCCTATGGCCGAGGCATCCGATGTCGTCATCACAGGTATTGTTCTAGTTTTCCACAGGGACGTCTCAGTTCTATTTGATCCGGTTTCTACTTATTCCTGCACGTCATCCTATTTTGCTTCATATTTGGTTAGACATCGTGATTCTTTGAGTGCTCCAGTATATGTGTCCACGTCCGTAGGAGATTCTATTATTGTAAATTATATATATGACTCATGTGTGATTTATATTGATGGCCTTCAGACTAGTGTAGATCTCTTACTTCTTGATATAGTGGACTTTGATGTCATTTTTAGCATGGATTGGCTTGCCACTTTATCATGCTATATTGGACTATCACGCCAAGACGATGACCTTAGCCATGCCAAGGTCACCGAATTAGAATGGAAGGGGTACTTTTGGTCATTATACCAGTACGGTTATTTCTTATGTGAAGGCTCGGCATATGGTCGAGAATGCATGTTTAGCGTATTTGGCCTATATTCATGATTCTAGTGCAGAGATTCCTTCCATAGATTCAGTAACAGTTGTGCGGGAATTTCCTGAGGTGTTTCATGCAGATCTACTAAGGATGATACCCGATAGAGATATCGAATTCTGTATTGATTTGGCTTCGAGCACTCGTCCTATTTCTATCCCACCATACTATATGACCCCTCCTGAGTTGAAAGAATTGAAGGAACAGTTGCAAGATTTACTTGATTAGAGATTCATTAGACCTAGTATTTCACCTTGGGTGTGCCTGTGTTGTTCGTAAAGAAGATGGATGGTGTGATGTGGATGTATAGACTATCGGCAGTTAAATAAAGTCACTATAAAAAACAAGTATTCGTTACCGAGGATTGATGACTTATTTGATCAACATCAGGGTGCCAAAATGTTTCAAGATCGATTTTATATAGGGCTAATATTAGTTGATGATTAGGACATTAGATGTCCCTAAGACAACTTTTCAGACTCGGTATAGGCATTATGAGTTCCTAATGATGTCATTTGAGTTGAAAAATGCCCCAACCACATTTATGGATTTGTTGAACTGGGTATTTAAGCCCTATTTGGATTCTTTTGTGACCGTATTCATTGATGATATCTTGATCGACTCTCGCAACAAAGAGGAGCATGAGCAGCATCTTCGAGTTGTACTTCAGACTCTGAAGGACAGTCAGTTATATGCCAAGTTTTCAAAGTGTGAGTTTTGTTTGGATTCGATTGCCTTTTTTGGGCATGTTGTATTTGCCGAGGGAACTAAAATGGATCCTAAGAATATTGAGGCAGTTCAGAACTAGCCTAGACCTACTTCAGCTACAGAGATTTGCAGCTTCCTAGGTTTGGTGAGTTATTATTGCCGGTTCGTGGATGGGTTTTCATCCATCGCTGCCCCATGGACTAGATTGACCTAGAAGGGTGCTCGATTTAGGTGGTACAACGAGTGTGAGTTAAGATTTCAAAAGCTCAAGTCTTCTTTGACTACAACTCCAATTGTTGGTGTTGCCCGCCAGTTCAGGATCCTACACAACCTATTATGATGCATCGCATATTGGGCTCGGTATAGTATTGATGCAGGATAGAAGGGTGACTGCATACGCCTCTAGGGAGTTGAAGGTTCATGAGTAGAATTATCTTGTTCATGAGTTGGAGATGGCCGTGATTGTTCATGCATTGAAGATTTGGAGGCACTACCTCTACGGTGTGTCGTGTGAGGTATTCACAGATCACCAGAGTCTGTAATATTTGCTTAAGCGAAAGGATCTCAATTTGAGGTATCGGAGATGGTTAGAGCTGTTGAAAGACAATGATATCACTATTTTGTATCATCCTGGGAAGGCCAATGTGGTGGTCGATGCCTTAAGTAGAAAGACTGTACGTATGGCTAGCCTTGTATATATTCTAGTTGTAGAGAGGCTGCTAGAATTATTTGTCCAGGCCTTGGCCCATCAGTTCATGAGGTTATATGTTTCGGAGCCTCGTCGTGTTCTAGCTTGCACGGTCTCTCGGCCTTCTTTGTATGAGCGCATCAACGAGTATCAGTATGACGACCCCCATTTGCTTTTCCTTAAGGACACGATGGGGCTTGATGAGGCCAAGCAGGTTACTATTGGAGATGATGGGTGTTGCAGACCCAGGTTTGGATTTTTGTGCCCAATGTGGATGGGCTTTGGGAGTTGATTCTTTAGGTGGCCCACAATTTGGGGTATTCCATTCAGCTGAGTGTCTCCAAGATGTATCAGGATTTTGAGGAAGCATTATTGGTAGAAAAAAATGAAGAAGGATATAGTTACATATTTGGCTTGGTGTTTGAATTGCCAGTAGGTAAAGTACGAGCATCAGAGGCCCGACAGTTTGCTTCAGAGAATTAGATTACCGAATGGAAGTGGGAGCGTATTACCATGGATTTTGTTGTTGGTATCCCTGAGCATTGAAGAAGTTTGACGTAGTATGGATCATAATGGACAGGTTGACCAAGGGCACATTTCAGTCCAATAGCTTTTACCTATTTTTTAGAGTGGTTGGCAGAGATTTATATCCGCGAGATCATTCGTTTTCACGGTGTTTCAGTGTCTGTTATTTCTAATTAGGGCATGCACTCTATATCGCACTCCTAGAGGTCCGTACAATATGAGTTAGGTACACGGGTTGAGTTGAGTACAACATTTCACCGTAGACGGATGGACAGTCCTAGTGCACCATTCATAAATTGGAGTATATGCTTCACGCCAGCGTTATACATTTGGGGGGTTCTTGCTGCTTGTGGAGTTTACCTATAATAACAGCTACCAATCGAGTATTCAGATGGCCTCCTATGAAGCATTATATGGAGGTGATGCTATTCGCCAGTTAATTGGTTTGAGACGGGAGAGGCTCGGTTGTTGGTACCGATTTGGTTCAGGATGCCTTGGAAAAGGCCAAGATGATTCAGGATTGACTTCGTATAGCCCACTTTCGACTGAAGTTATGCCCATCATAGAGTTTGTGATGTTGCATTCATTGTTGGAGAGAGGGTTTTGCTATGGATTTCACCCATGAAGGGTGTGATAAGGTTCGGGAAGAAGGGAAAGTTGAGCCCCATTTATATCAGACTCTTTGAGATTCTTGAGAGAGTTGGTGAGGTGGCTTAAAAGCATGCATTGCCACCTAGCTTATCAGCAGTCCACCAACATTTCATGTTTACATGCTCTGGAAGTATCACGGTGATCCGTCCTATGTATTAGATTTCAGATAAGTCTAATTGGACACGAATTTGGGTTTTAAGGAGGAGTTAGTGGCTATTTTAGCCCGGCAGGTCCGAAAGTTGAGGTCTAAGAGATATCCTTCTGTTCGAATGTAGTGGGAAAGTCAGATGGTCGAGGCAGCTACATGGGAATCCGAGTATGATATGCAGAGTAGATATCCGTACCTTTTCATCAGTCCAGGTAATTTTTTATGTCCGTTCGAGGAGGAATGTTTATTTTAGAGGTGGAGAATATGATGACCTGATAGGTCATTTGAAGTTTTAGCCTTTATTTTCGTATTCCGAGACCTCGATTAGGTCCTTTAAGTGATTCTGGATTTGCGTGCGCAGTTCGTAACTTTTTCCAAAAAACATTTATGTGAAAATTGAAGAAAATATGCATTTTTGCCTTAAAAATGATTTGAGTTGACTACAGTCAATATTTTGTGTAAACGGACCCAAATTAGTATTTTGACGGTCTTAGTAGGTCCGTTCACAATTTTACACTTGGGCGTATGCCTAGAATTGGATTCAAAAGTCCCTAACTTGACTTAACGTGATTTGTTAAAAACTAATAATTTGAAGGTTTAAATAAATCCTAAGCTTGATCGTAGGTTGACGTTTTTTCTTTCGGGCTCGAATTTGGTTCCGAAACTTGGTATAGGTTCATTTTATTATTTATGACTTTTTTGTAAAATTTGGTTTGGAATAGGGTTGATGTGACTTGATTGGGATGCTCAGTTGTTAATTTGAAAGTTCTTAAGTTTCTTTGAAATTTATACATTTTGATGTTTGATTCGTATTTTAGGTGTTATTTTGGTGATTACACTTGCGCACATGTTTTGTTTGGAGTCCAAGGGGCTTGAGTGAGTTTCAGATAAGCTACAGACCAGTCCGGACTAAGGAGATTGCTCGTTTTTAGTAATTTTTTGTGCTAGTGCTTTGTTCTTCACGATTGCGAAGGCATGAAGGGTAATTTGGGCTGGGATGGATTTTCTTCTACGCGAACGCGGAGAAGTTGTCGCGAAAATGAAGCATGGGGGAGTCTATCTTTCGCGGATGCAACTAGCATCTTGCAAACACGATAGGCCTGGGTAGGGAATGTGTCAATTGTTCTACACGAATGCGAAGGCCGGGAGGACAAGCCATCGCGAACGTGTACAACAACTCTTGAACGCGATGTCCTGTAGGCCGTAATGCTTCACGATCGCGTCAGGTGTCTCGCGAACGCGATGAAAAACTGATGCCCAATCTTTAAAACTTCAAAAATCATGATTTATCCCATTTTCACCATTTCCAAGTTTGAGCTCGGCCTAGAGGCGATATTGAAGAAAAAATTTGTCCCAACTTCATAATTTAGTAGATTTTAACTCATTTATTTCCATATCCATCAACACGCATTGATTTCTAACTTATCTATGCTTTGTCATGGTAGAAATTAGGGATTTAGGTAGAAATTAGAGATTTTAAGAAATTGAGATTTAGGCCTTATATTGAGGTTGAATTTTAAAGTAATCACATAATCAGGCTGAGGGGTGAATGGGTAATTAGATTTCGGTCCGAATCTCAATTTTTGACCAAGCAGGCCCTAGTTAACTTTTGTTGACTTTTTCAAAAATTATTATAGAATAAACTTTCTCCACTCGTGAGTATTTATTAAAGCTTATTTTGAATTATTTGAATATATATTTGATTAGATTTTATTGGTTTGAAGGCACATTCTAGAGGCAAGAACCCGTTTGAGCTTTGATTTGATTGCGGAACGAGCTAAGTATCGTGGTTAACCTTGACACGAGGAATTATGGCTTTTTATAGTCTATTTGCTATGTGTTTTATGTGCGAGAGCAACGTTTATGTAAGGCGACGAGTACTTATGCATTGTTGTTGGCTTAAAAAATGCGGGTGAAACTTGTTTCCTTGTATTTATTGCTTAGTTAATTATGATATCTGTGTTTGGGTTAGATTATTAATTCCCTGATTACTCGTGTCGTAATCATTGCCCTTTTTAAATTAGCAAATATTTTTGGAAGTTAAAGTTTGGTATCTTGGCATCATATTAGACGTTAAATATATTCTCCTCATTATTTATTACTTGATTCATATTATCATTATTTCATGGTGAGGAAAAGAGTAAAAGTACGAATGGTGATATTGTGCCATTGCATTTTATATTATTATATGGTGCAGACCAGAGTAAAATCATGAAAGGTGATGCCGTGTAATTCGTTTCACTTATGTCATTATTGCATGGTGAAGAAGAGACTAAAAGCAAGAAGGGTGATACCGTGCCATTTTCATATCATTGGTTCATATGATTTTATTGGTTAATGCCTTACTTGGCTATTTCGTGATTTCATACTTGACGTAGCTGTTATATTTTTACCTTTTTGCATGTCCCCTCCGAGCTTGTACATTATTATTCGCGTTATTATTGCTTTTTTATATATATTTGTACAAATTTATTACGTAGGTATCTTGTCATAGCCTCGCCACTACCTCGCCGAGGTTAGGCTTGACACATACAAAGTATATTGGGTTGGTTGTACTCACATTACACTTCTGTACTTCTTGTGCAGATACTGGTATTGTTCCCCGCGGTGCGTGAGGTGCGCTAGCTTATATCATTGCATGTGAAGACTCGAGATAGATCTGCTGGCGTCAGCAGACTTTGAAGTCCCCTTGCTCCCCTCACTTTTATTGTTCTTTGCTTTCGAACCAGTTGCATTTATTTTAGACTTTGCTTGCAGACTTCTAGTTGTTCGTGTACTCGTGACTTCAAATTTCTGGAGTAAATATTACCATGTGACTTATATCAGTATTGTGTTAGATTGGATTTCATCTTTTCTTTATATATCATTATTGTATTTTTAACTGTTAAAATTAACTATTTAATTATCTCACGCCGGCTTGTCTAGCCAGTGAATATTGGACGACATTACGACCCCAAGGTTGGATTCCGGGTCGTGACAGTTTCCGTTTATGAAGGAACGGAAAGTGTGCTTCTTACATGTGATACTGAAATGTCTTCAAAAACATTATATATTAAAACAAGCATATCATTAACACAAAGTCACAAACCAGTCTATATTTATTTTAGAATTAAGTTCACAAGCTAGAGTTGCTCCACATGCAAATTGGACTACGACCAACATTACAGCCAAATTATTTTCTGAAAATAAAAACGAGTACACTCTCGAATCTGTCGAGAACATTTATTTATTATCCTCTCTCTGGATCATCATGGGATTCTTCTTCCATTGCCGACGTAGTTCTTAAGGCGGCACTTGCATTTGCAACGTTTCTTGACACTGGAAATAAAAAATAAAATATTATTATTGGGAAATTAATAAATTATGTTTGATAATAAATGATGTTTAACAAGTAAAACAAGGAAGTTATTATCAAGAAATCAAAACAATGAGATTCAAACCCAAGATTCCTTTCTGCTTGAAGCAGCTTCTGCTTAATTTGATTCACCTCTCTTTGCATCGACTGTGAGAGAGGAAAAAGAAAAAGATATAATTATATGACGAATGAGTAAAGTTAATAAAGCTGATAATTATTGTTTAAAAAATGGAAAGAATTTATGGAAATATATATAGTTACCTCAAACCTGGAGTTGAATGATGATGCATGTAAGTTGAGACATGATAAAAAAAATAGAAAATATGTTATTAATTAGTATCAGACTTGGTACAAATACATGGTATAATTAAACATGGCAAAAGAATAAAATATTATTAGTCTTTTTTGCATCAACACTGTAGGTTTTATACCAATGCTCCTACATATTGTTAATGCTTTTATTTATCAAATAAATTAAAAAATGTGTGTGCGTGTGAGAGAGAACGAACCAGGCCCGTCTTGCAAGTCGAAACATAAGTGCATGTTGTGACATCATCTGGAAAATTGCCTGTTGATGTTTATATAACAGAAATCAGATTTTAAAAAATGCACACAAGACAACATTCACCGACCATTTTCTTTGCAAATGAGACCATTGACGTCAAAAAGACTTGACTTTATAAAAAAGGTATTCTTAAAGATTTGTCCAAGTAAATAATTTGTAAATCGTGTTTATTACAAGCTTAACATCACAAAAATGAAATAGACCTCATACATATTTGGTTGTCAAACTTTAAGTTTTAAGTGATTTTGAAAATGATGAGGCTAAAACGTGTTTTTTTCCATATTGGCAATAAGAAAGCTAATAACCAAATTAATGACCAAGGAAAATTTTAATATCTCTACAAGTTAAATCTTTGGAAATCAAGATCACCTATTAACGAAAGTACAATCGAGGTAAAATTTAACATCTGAACAAGTTAAAATATTATTATATGTCGAATTTTTGTTATTGTTAATGTTGTTGATGAAAACAAAAAAAAAAGTAATAACGAAATCAACGACTATAACTAGTATAAGATTTGACCTGTCTGCGACGTGATTCGGTGGTGTAGTCAACATTGCTGCTGGTGATGCTACAACATAAGTAGAACAAAATCAAGGGAAAGTTAATCTAACAAATTAAGTGAAATATTTTTTGTTGTTGTTTTGTTACGTATAATACACCAAACATCGTTAATGAAAAGAAAAGGACACAAACACATGTACACAACACCATCCTCTTTATTACTCAACATTTAACTGTGATTTGTGACATAACACTCACCTGAATCATTTTAAGGTTTTATCTCACCCATTAAAAAGATCATTTAATAGCATTAATTATAACGCGTTATCATTTCAAACTTAGCAAGCAAATTAAGTCGGTAAATAAGATCTATACAAGTAACCTGAAGACTGAGAAAAGAAGATACAATGAAATAAGTCATGCTGAAAATACAAATGATTGAATATCCACTAAAATTAGAAAAAAAGATCACTTGCTTAATTTAAAAGCTAGAAAAATCATTCAGTTGATAGATCCTTTTGCATGGCCTTTGAAACCTAAATCAACAAAAGAATAGATTGTCAACCCATACACCCCCACAAGATTATTTATATAGAAAGAGAAATAATAAGAAACAAAAAGAAGAAATGAAGAAAAAGGAACTTCAAGTGGATTTACATTTTGACATGAAGGTCAAAACGTATATGTGTACACTCTCTTATTAATTTTTTTTTTTGGTGATATGGTTATTGAAAAAGGACAGCTCAATACACGAAGGATCTCGGGTTCCATTATAGGATCACTAAAAAAGTAAAAATGGCTCACCTTGAATGATCAGTGACAGTGTTGCTTGAGTGAGCAGAAGAAGCTCCATTCTCAATCTTCTTGGTAGCCATTGCGTAAAAGCACCAAACAGAAGAACAAAAACTATTAAAATCAAGAATGAAAACTGAACTGAACTCTCTTTCTCTAGTTTAGATCTAGTGCTTTGATAAAAGAAATGCAGGAAAATGAGCAGATTTATAGGAACTTTTTCTAGTGGTATTCTGTTGATTCACATTCAGCAAATTTGTACCAACTTGAAGTGAGTGACGTTTGGGTTTGCATGTATGAGTTTTTCTTTCTTGCATGAATTTAACAAGTGTTGTTTACTCTTTTGAAACTTGTCGGCAATGCATCACATGAAACCTTCTTCTGAGAATTTTTTTTTTTTGATCTCTTTAACCTCACTGAAAAAGAAAGAAAATAAAGTGTTTGAGGACAAAATGCCACGACATTTTTGGCCTTTTCGTTCTCTCCAGTATCACTCTAATCAAGGAATAAGTAGTTTGAAGAAAAGTTTACCTTTTAGGGATAGGGTTGTTATGTTGAAAGTGGTAAACATTTTAAGTCAGTCATGTTTCTGTAGATAATTACAATGATAGGTCCATGGTATTTGTGTAGTCAGTAATATCTACTACTCCTAAATGACTAATGATCAAAATATTCAATTCGCAAGATCTAGTACTTTGGATAGTGTAACTGACAAAAGGAATACACATTGAAGCATATATGATAAAAACTTATACATGGAATAGTTGAAATGGAGAGAAGTAAAGGATCTTTATGCAAATAAATGGGTTTCCTTTTTTTTTTTGAACCGGATACGATAACAAGATTAAGTAGACGTTTAATATGCTATAGACATATCAATCTATTCCACTAAAATTAGGGTATAAAAGAAAAAGAAGTTATATTAACTTGAGGACAATGTTCAACTTTTATTGTCTTAATTTACTTTTGTCGCGCATCGATACAACGATTGTTCTCGTGTGCCCTAAAGTGACGTTTATCTTTTAGTAATAAGTACATTCCGACGCCAACAGTTGTACGCGTACGTCGCCTGTTCACGTGTGCTTTTAAATGGCATATAATTTCTGGCAATAAATATATTTGGAAGACGTCAATAATAACGATTCTAACTATAAAAGAGCAAAAGACAATCGCACTTCAAAATTAGGGTTCTAATTTAGTAAAGTGTAAAAGCAAAATACTTATATACAAAATCCCATTATCATCGGCTTATTTTATTAATTTAGGTTAAGTACCTATTATTGGGCACATGCCCATGTTGTCCAGCTAAAGGCCCAATGGCCTAATCCTATTGTCTTTTGGTTTCCAATCCTATTTGGAATTGGATTCGGTTTGTTCCTATTTTGAGTGGTTTTGGCTTTAATAGAAAACACCACTCATGATCTATAACTAGGACAACCTTGGAAAATTATTCTATGCTCATTGATACAAGTCTTTTAAAGACTTAAGCACATAAGAGTGGGTTTTGAGAGAGCTTTCATCAAGAAAGAAGAGAGAAGAAAAGTATTTGTTTTGCTGCAGATTTTTATTCCGACCAGCCAACTTCAAACCATATTTTTCGATTCGTTAACCGTTGTTCGGGTTGAAATTTTGACTGAGTGTTCTAACATGTTGCTATTGTATTTGAACGGTGGAGATCGGATTTGGATGCTTGTAGAATCTGATTTCGAGCCTCGGATAACATCTTCATTTTGTGGATTATACTCTTTCTTCAATTGATTAGTTGTTGCTCTTGTTGCTATTGTCGCTCCGTGTTTGCTATTGTTGTGTAGTCAATTTGGAGAACTTTTATAATCCTCTTATTGTTTTAGTGGAGATTCTTAGTGGAAAAGAATGAAGAAGGATATAGTTACATATGTGGCTCGGTGTTTGAATTGCCCGTAGGTAAAGTACGAGCAACAGAGGCTCGACGGTTTGTTTCAGAGACTTGAGATCCCGAGTGGAAGTGGGAGCGTATTATCATGGATTTTGATGTTGGGATCCCACAAGCTTTGAAGAAATTTGACGTAGTATGAATCATTATGGATAGGTCGACCAGGTCGGCACATTTCAGTCTAGTAGCATTTACCTATTCTTTAGAGTGGTTGGCAGTGATCTATATCCGTGGGATCATTCATCTTCACGGTGTTCCAGTGTCCATCGTTTCTTATTGAGTCACACAGTTGATCACATCGCACATCTAGAGGTCCATATAATATGAGTTAGGCACACGAGTTGAGTTGAATATAACATTTCACTTCAGACGGATGGACAGTCCGAACGCACCATTTGGATATTGGTGGATATCCTTCACGCCTACGTTATGGATTTTGGTTATTGGGATCCGTTCTTACCGCTTGCGGAGTTTGCCTACAATAACAACTACTAATCGAGTATTTAGATGGCTCCCTACGAGGCATTATATTGGGAGGCGATGCAGTTCGCCAGTTAGTTGGTTTGAAATGGGTGAGGATCGGTTGTTGGGTACTGATTTGATTCAGGATGCCTTGCAAAAGGTCAAGATAATTCAGGATCGACTTCGTATAGCACACTTTAGGCAGAAGAGTAATGCCGATCGTAGAGTTTGTGATGTTGCATTCATTGTTGGAGAGAGTGTTTTTCTTTGGATTTATCCCATGAAAGGTGTGATGAGGTTCGGGAAGAAGGGAAAGTTAAGCCCTAGGCATATCAGAACCTTTGAGATTTTTGAGAGAGTTGGTGAGGTGGCATAAAAACATGCATTGCCACCTAGCTTATCAGCAATCCACCAGTGTTTCATGTTTCTATGCTCCGGAAGTATCATGGTGATTCGTGCCATGTATTAGATTTCATATCAGTCCAATTGGACATGTATTTGATTTATAAGGAGGACTTAATGGCCATTAACCCGACAGGTCCGACAGTTGAGGTCTAAGAGATATCCTTCTGTTTGAATACAGTAGAGAAGTCAGAAGCTCGAGGAAGCTACATGAGAGTTTGATTCTGATATGGGGAGTAGATATCCATACCTTTTCACTAGTCCAGATACCTTTTTATGTCCGTTCGAGGACGAACGATTGATTTAGAGGGGGAGAATATGATGACCTAATTGGTCATTTTAAGTTTTAGCCTTTATTTTTGTATTCCGAGACCTCAATTAGCTCCGTTAAGAAATTCTCAAATTGTGTGCACCGTCACTGTCTTTTTCCAGAAAAAACTTATGTGAAAAACTAAAGAAAACGTGTATTTTTACTTGAAAAATAATTTGAGTTGACTACGGTCAACATTTTATGTAAAAGGACCTGAATCAGTATTTGAAGGTCCTGGTTAATTCGTATCATGATTTGGACTTAGGCGTATGCTCAGCATTGGATTCGAAAGTTCCTAACTTTATTTAACGTGATTTGTTAAAACTAGTAATTTGAAGGTTTAAATAAATCCTAAGTTTGACCGTAGGTTAACATTTTTGCTATCGGGTTCAGATTTTAATTCCGGAACTTGGTATAGGTTTATTATACTATTTATGACTTGTTTGTAAAATTTGATTTAGAACAGAGTTGATTTGACTTGATTCGGACTCTCAGTTTAAATTTGAAAGTTCTTATGTTTCTTTTAAAAAATTCATACATTTTGATGTACAATTCATATTTTTAATTGTTATTTTGGTAATTTGATCGTGCGGTTCGGTTCATACCATATTATTTCACTTGTGTGCATGTTTGGTTTGGAGCTCGAGGGGCTTGAGTGATTTTCAGCTAAGCTACAGACTATTTCGAACTTAGAATATTGCTCGTTTTCAGGGATTTTTGGTGCTTTGATCGTCGTGATCACGAAGACACTCTTGCAATCGCGAAGGGTAACTTGGGCTGGGGTGGATTTTCTTCTATATGAATGCAGAGAAGTTTCCACGAACACGAAGCATGGAGGAGTCTACCCTTCGCGGATACGACCAACATCTCGCGAACACGAAGGTTATGAGGCATGGGAAGGGAGTGAGTCAGTTGTTCTACGCGAACGCGAAGGCTGGTGGGACAAGAAATCGGAACACGTACAACAGCTCGAGAATGTGAATGCAGTATGCCGTAATGCTTCCAATTGCGTCAGGTTTTTCGCGAACGCGATGAACAACTAATGCCCAATCTTTAAAACTTAAAATAAATCAGGATTTGTTGCATTTTTCAACATTTCCAAGTTTGGGCTCAGCCTAGAGGTGATTTTGAAGAAAAATTTCATCCAAGCTTTATAAGTTTGTAGATTTTAACTCGTTTTCTTCCATATCCATCAATACCAACTAATTTCTATCCTATCTATGTTTTTTCATGGTAGAAATTAAGGATTTAGGTAGAAATTGGGGATTTTTAGAAAGTGAGATTTAGATCGTCGAATTTTAAAACTAATCACATAATCAGATCGGAGGTGAATGGATAATTAGATTTTTGTCTGAATCTCGGTTGTTGACCAAGCAGACCTTAATTGACTTTTGCTAATTTTTCCAAAATTATTAAAGAATGAACCCTTTTCACTGTGGGTAGCTATTAAAGCTTATTTTGAATTGTTTAAACTATATATTTGGTTTGATTTGATTGGTTTGGAGGAAAATTCTAGAGGCAAGGACTCGGTTGAGCTTTGATTTGATTGCGGAAAGAGGTAAGTACTTATGCATTATTGTTGAGTTAAAACATGCGGTGTAACTTATTTCCTTGTATTTTATTGCTTAGTTAATTATGATATCTATGTTTGGGTTAGATTATTATTTCATTGATTACTCGTGTCGTAATTATTGCCCTTTTTATAATTAGCAAACATTTCTGGAAGTTGAAGTTAGATATCTTGGCATCATATTAGACGTTAAATATATTCTCCGCATTATTTATTACTTACATTCATTTTATCATTATTGCACAGTGAGGGAGAGAGTAAAAGCCCGAAGGGCGATGCCGTGCCATTGCATTTTATATTATTATATGGTGAGGATGAGAGTCAAAGCACGAAGGGTGATGCCATGCCATTCATCTAATTTATTCATTATTATATGGTAAGGACGAGAGTAAAAGTATAAGGGGTGATGTTGTGCCATTCCTCTCGTTTATTCATTAATATATGGTGACGAAGAGAGTAAAAGCATGAAAGGTGATGCCGTGTACTTCATTTTACTTATGTGATTATTGTATGGTGAGGAAGAAAGTAAAAACAAGAAGGGTGATGCCATGCCATTTTCATATCATTGGTTCATATGATTTTATTGGTTGATGACTTGCTTGGCTATTTTGTGATTTCATACCTGACGCAGCTGTTATATTTGCCCCTTTTTGCATGTCCCCTCCGAGCTTGCACGTTATTATTCGCTGTTATTATAGTAGAAAAAACTAAATATTTGAATGAATAATGAAGTGGCATGACACGTGGGATTATTTATAGGCTATGACCAGATCAAAAGACTAAGATGACATGGATAAAAAGAAGTACGAGACAGCGAGGTGAAAAAGAGATACGGGAACAAAGAGAAGATGCGAGTTAAAAGGCTCGGGAGCCCCGCAACTATTTAAAATACAATAATGTAAGAGATACGAAAAGATAGTGAACCAGGACACATAAGAGGATGAAGATACGCGTCACATAAACAAGTACCAGAGCCGTTAAAGAATATTTGTATTGAATACAATAATTGTGTAATGTAGCATCAAATGTCATTAAATATTCATAATGGCCTCATTATAGCTTGGGTGTAACGTACTTTTTTAAAGATTCTCCAAAAGACCTATAAAAGGAGAACATGTAATCAAGGAAGATACAAGATACTATTGAATTATATTTCTGATTTACAAGCTTCCTTATTTGAGAAATTCAAAATTTTTCTCTTTATTTATTTCTCGATTATCAGTAACCCGATTCTTCTATACTCTAGATTTGATTGAAAACCTATTTTTTTGGTTAAACATTTATATTGCTGCTTTATATATACTTGTACAAATTTATTACGTATGTATCTTGTCATAGCCCTGCACTACCTCGTCGAGGTTAGGCTCGACACTTACGAAGTATATTGGGTCGGTTGTACTCATACTACACTTCTACACTTCTTGTGCAGATGCTGGTACTGAGCCCCATGTTGCGTGAGTGTGACGACCCAAAGGGTCATCACCGTATTTCTCCCTTTTTCTGCGCTTCCGAGGTCTTGAAAACCTCACTCTCAGTTGCCTCGATATGTGTGCAAAGTCCGGGCGTGAAGCCAGAAAGTTTTTGTGTTAAGATATATGAATTCCATGGAAAATTTGACAAATTATGATATAATATTGATATAGTTGACTTTGGTCAATATTTTTGGTAAACGGTCCCAGACCGATGATGTGATGTTCCCGGGAGGTTAATAGAAAAATATAGGACTCGAACATGTGCCCGAAGTCGAATTCTGAGGTCCAGAACCCCGGTAAAAGAATTTGTCCGTTTAATTATTGTCTGAAATTAATAAGGAAAAATGGAAATAAAAATAAGTTTGAAAATATAGGTATCGGGCTCGTATTTTGGTTCCGATGCCCGGTAAAGGTCTTAAAAATTGGTTAAGCGCTTCCTGTAAAACTTGATCGAAATCGAATGTCGTTTGACGTGTTTCGGACCTAAAAAGCTAAAGTTAGAAAATTATGAACTTTGAAATGAAATCTTTAGTTTTGGGGTTAATTCTTTGTTTTTGATGTTATTTTAGCGATTTGATCGCTCGAGCAAGTTCGTATTATTGAGTTAGTGTGTGCATTTGGTTAGGAGCCCCGGGGGCTCGGGAGTGTTTCGGAGGTGGTGCGGGATGATTTTGCATTGAAAATCTGGTATTTTTTTAGCTGTTGCTGGTATCTGGTATTATGTTCTATGCGATCGCATAGGTGCTTCCGCGATCACATAGTATAAAATTCAGGAGCCCAAAATTGTTCTATGCGATCGCATTGCCCAGCATATGCGATCCCATTGTCTCCCTCGCGATCGCATAGAGCACTTTCCTGGCCCAGTCATATCTACTCTATGCGATCGCATTAAGCCTCCCGCGATCGCAGTGCATTAGCTCCCTACCCTATGCGATCGCAATGCCTTGTATGCGATCGCATAGGGCATTTTTGCCCAGTGAGTTTTTGATAAAAACAGGACAGAAGCACATGACTTTTCACAAAAAACTCATACGGGTTCTTCTCCTTCACCCTCCATTTTAAGCTACAAGCTCCCATTCCTCCATAGCTCCTTGGGTAAGTTTCCTAACATCATTTCTTCATTATTTCTTCACCTAATCATAGTTAATCCTAGCCTAATTCATGAATTCAAGGTAGAAATTGGAGGTTTTGGGTAGAATTAGAGCTTGTGGGATTTTGGATGTTTCAACCTCAATTTGAGGTCGGACTGTGAAACAAATCATATATTCTAACTCGTGGGGTTATGGATGATTGGAATTTGGTCCGAGCCTCGAGTTTGGACCATGTGGGCCCAGTGTCGGATTTTGTTATTTTTGGAAGAATGATGGGAATTTCATTTCTAGGCTATGGGATTGTGTTATTGAGCCCTAATTGATGTTATTGAATTAAAATTGACTAGATATCATTGTTTTGGAGTCGGATTCTAGAGGAAAGGCGGCGCTAGAGGATTGATTGCTATTTTTGGAGTGAGGTAAGTGTCTGATCTAATCTCGGCTTGAGGGAATAGGACTAGAGTATTATTGCTTGCTATTTGCTAAATGATCGAGTACGGTGTATAGGCATGGTGATGAGTACCTATACACTGGCGTCTAGCATGACCGTGAGTCTTATTTGCAGTTGCTTTGGGGTATATTTTAAGAATCATTCCTAGTAAATGATGAATTCAACATGACGAGTTAGTTGGGGAATTATTTATGAAACATGAGATTTCTTGGAGCTTTGGCTCAAATGGTAGTGACTTTTATGAAGTCAAAATTGTAAGTATTGTAAAGAAATATGGTTGGATCACTTGCCAGGACGTGTAGATGATAATTTTTGTTGCTCCCTTATTTGGTTGAGCGTTATATGTAATCTTTGTTATTGAAATGATTGGGATGCTAGTGGTACCCTTATTGGGTAGATCGTTATATTGCCGAGTTTTCCCTAAAAGGGAACTCCTTGAGAGAGAGGCTATATGAATCATTTATGATATTTATTAGGATCGTGAGGCATGCCGTCCACCTATGTTATATTTATTAGGATCGTGTGGCACGCCGTCCACCTATGTTATATTTATTGGGATCGTGTGGCACGCCGTCCACCTATATTATATTTATTGGGATCGTGTGGCACGCCGTCCACCTATGTCCTATTTATTAGGATTGTCTGGCACACCGTCCACCTATATTATAATTATTGGGATCGTGTGGCACGTTCTCCACCTATATTATATTTATTGGGATCGTGTGGCACGCTGTCCACCTATATTATATTATTGGGATCGTGTGGCGCGCCGATCACTTATGAAAGTAAATAAATGTGAATTTGGTTAATGTTGTCAGAGATGACATGCTCCCATTGTGCATGTTCCCTTTTCAGTTGTATACCTTCACATATAATCATGTTGTTCTTTATGTTATTGTTGTATCTATATATATATATATATATATATCTGCACAGGTTGATTTTAGTAAGTCCTGTCTAGCCTCGTCACTACTTCGCCGGGGTTAGGCCAAGCATTTACCAGCACATGGGATCGGTTGTGTTGATGCTACACTTTCTGTACTTTTTGCACAGATCACAGCGTTGGAGCAGCTTTCGGACAGTAGCAGTAGTAGGATATTTTCTGGGAGTTGTCTTTAGCCCAGGGACGCTCGAGGTAGCTTAGCCGGCGTTCGCAGGCCGAAGTCCTCATCCCTTATCTCAGTTTATTTTTATTGTATCAGAACAGACTTATGTATTTTTCTTTCATTCAGAATTGGTTGTAGTATTCTTTAATAGTCTGTGAGATAGCGACACTAGGTTTTGGGGTAGTGTTAGATTTAGTATTTTTCCGCATTTGATTCTTCTTTATTGAATTTCTAAAAAGCTTTCCGCAATGTTTAATTATTTTAGTATATTCTGTTGTTAAGGATTGGCTGGCCTAGCTTCGATAGTAGGCGCCATAACGACTCCCGATGGTGGGAAATTCGGGTCGTGACGGTAAGGTGCATCAGCTTGGATCATTGCATACGGAGACTCGAGATAAATCTGCTGGCGTCCGCAGAACTTGAAGTTCCCTTGCTCCCCCCCCCCCCCACTTTTACTGTTGTCTGCTTTTGAACCAGTTGTATTTATTTCAAGCTTTGCTTGCAGACTTCTAGTTGCTCGTGTACTCGTGACTCCCGGATTAATTTGTGGTAATAAATATTACCATGTGACTTATATAAGTACTTTGTTAGATTGGGTTTCTTCGTTTCTTTGTATAGCATCATCGTGTTTCTTTATTAATCATCACATGAAACCTTCTTCTGAGAATTTTTTTTGATCTCTTTAGCCTCACTGAAAAAGAAAGAAAATAAGGTGTTTGAGGACAAAATGCCAAGAATTTTTTGGCCTTTTCGTTCTCTCTTTAGTATCACTCTAAACAAGGAATAAGTAGTTTGAAGAAAAGTTTACCTTTTAGGGATAGGGTTGTTATGTTGAAAGTGGTAAACATTTTAAGTCAGTCATGTTTCTGTAGCTAATTACAATGATAGGTCTATGGTATTTGTGTAGTCAGTAATATCTACAACGGACTGTTTTCGTGTGCCCTAAAATGACATTTATCTTTTAGTAATAAGTATAACAGTTGTACGCATACGTCGGCTGTTCACGTATGCTTTTAAATGGCGTATAATTTACGATTCTAACTATAAAAGAGAAAAAGACAACCGCACTTCAAAATTAGGATTTTTTTAATTTAGGAAAGTGTAAAATCAAAATACTTATATACAAAATCCCATTATCACCGACCTATTTGATTAATTTAGGTTAAGTAGCTATGTGACTAATAATCTTCTTAAATTACAATCGTTATATACGAGCACATAACACCGCAGCTATATATGTACCGATCTTTATAACCTCTTGACACATGTGCATTCATATCGATATTTCTCTTTCAAGTTGGAGGATGAAGAATGCTTAATGCTTCATGCTGAGCTGAGCTGAGCTACAATTGATGTTGATGATTAATAAGCAGTGATTAAAGAACCAGGTCTCTTAAAGATGTCTCTCGCCCTTACAAATTAAATAGGGATAATGATTTGTTATGCTTATGTCAAAAAACCAGGGCCCTTGGAGTAAGTAGACCAGGAGCTGCAAACTGATTCCTAATGCAAGTAAGATTCCTTGTTGTTTTCCTTAATCGAATTATTCTAGGTATTGGAGCAAAAATTAGAGAAGTTTACGACCAACCTCACCCCTATATAGAACATGTTATTGCCTCTTATGCATGCTATATCACAGATCTACCGCAAAGTCACTCACGACAAATAACATTCATAATAAGAAAGTACTTTAAATGATTCAAGCTGCACAACAAAGAACCTAGTCTAAAGAAGATGTTGTCTAGTTCTTTAGTTATTAAATCTTAAGTCATTTCTCTTAAATTGTAACCAATTTTGCTTTTGAGAACCCTACATATAACGACCCGATCGATTGTTATGCTTTCTGGAACCCGTTCACTTAAATAAGACTCTCTGTACGTGATTTTACTATTTTATGACTTGAGGAAATGGTTAGTTAGAGATTTGGAAAGGTTCGGGTTGAAATTAGAGCACTTGGTTCATTAGGATTGGCTAAAAAAGTCAAGGTTGACTTCGGTCAATATTTTGAGTAAACAATCTCAAATTGAAATTTGAATGTTCCAATAGGTTCGTATGATGATTTCGAACTTGGGTGTATGTTCGCATCGGGTTTTGGATAATCAAGGAGCATTTCGGTGCCTAATTGTGAAAGTTGGCTCTTTGGAGGTTTTCAAGTTCTTTAAATTTGATTTGGAGTAGGTTTTGGTGTTATCGAGGTTTAATTGGGATTCCGAGATCGAGAATAGTTCCGTAATATCATTTAAGACTTTCACCCAAAATTTGGCATAATTCCGAGTAGTTAAGTACGTTTCGGCGCGTTAGGAGTAAATTGAAGAACTTGAAGTTCATATTTTTGATTCAATTGGTTTGGGATGTTATTCTTAGTTTTAATGTTGTTCTGCACATTCTGAGAGTTCGAGCGAGTCCATTTTATGATTTTAAACTTGTTGGTATGTTTGAGCGAGGCCCGGCCCCGAGTGTTAATCGGATGAGGCTCAGACAAAGTTTGGACTTGGAGTAGCAACTGAAGCTTCCATCATTTGGTGTAATCGCACCTGCCCTTGGCCTGCCGTAGGTGCTAGCTCACAAAAGCGAGTCCTTGACCACGAAGCGAGCGAGGTACCCCTCCTGCGTAGACGCAAGTGCGAAAGAGGCTATCACATGAGAGGACAAAGGTCGCAGGTGCGATGCACGTGCTGTATGAGCGAACTCGCAGAACCGAGCCGCTGGTCACAGAAGTGAGGGGGCCAACTGAGGAGAGGACCGCAACTGTAAGGCCCTTTCCGCAGATGCGGTTCCGCAAAAGCATCCAAACCTCCGCAGATGCAAAAATCGCAGAAGGCAGAACCCCAATTTAATGTGGGACTTAAGCCTTTTGAGCTCATTTATTTCATTACTTGGGCGATTCTTGGAGCTCTTAGAGAGGGGATTTCACCTAACACTTTGAGATAAATAATTTCTATACAATATGAGTTAAATACATAATTTATGGGTGGATTTAATATTTAAATTAGTGAAAATTGTGGGTTTACGTGAAAACCTAAATTTTTGATAAAAATAGAATTTAGCCACGAAAATGGTTATGAAATTATGTGAAAATCATATATATGAGTTCATAGGGTTTTGCGAGACAACTTTCTTTAAACATTTTCAGAATCTGGGCACGTGAGCCCGGTGGTAAATTTTAGGGATTCTTCAATTGGGGTTGGGTAATCACTTTAATGGATAGGATATGAAGTTTTGAATATGTATTGACTATTATATAAAATATTTGACTTGTTTCGAATCGTTTGGCACCAAATTGAGGGTTTAAACCGCAATTGTGGACCAAAAAGTAAGCTCGGAGACGAGGTAAGCCTCTTTTCTAACCTTGTAAGAGGGAATTAACCCCATAGGTGAATGTAATTAATATGTGATTCTATTTGTGGGAGATACATGCGCACAAGGTGACGAGAGTTCATACGTAGCTACTAATTATGCTTATGTCCGAGTAGTTTTAGGTTTACACCATGCTTTGTTGACATAGTTATTTGTTTATGCTTATTAACTGCCTTGAATAGAGCTGAGATTGAGGTTTTCAAGATTTAAAAGTTTCTAGTTGAATTCTTATTTTTAACAAGAATTGAGGATTATGATAACTTGAGGAAACTATGTTCACCCGCGTCGCAAGTATATTCTACGAGCGAGGTAAATTCCACTACTCTTATAGGAGCGGGCCGTTCGCCTCGACAGGTTAATATATATGTCTATAGTTTGTGTTGTTCGACCCTCGGCAGTTCACATAGTATATGTACATGTTTTGGGTCGGACCATATGTCCTCAGCATAATTCGTGCGTAATAATACTTGGAGCCCAATTGTATTTGATATTGTTTCTTGGCTTAAGATGATAAATGGTTAACTAGCATCTCCAACCTTTCCCCCATCCCCCATAATGGGGGCAATTTTGGGGCAAATTGTCCTCCAACCCTCCCCCATTTTTGTCCCCAAAATAGGGGATGAGTAGTGTTCCCTCAAATATGGGGGTACACTATACATCTCCTCCATTACTATTCATCATTATTTTATTATTATTCCATCTTTTTATATACACTTAATTATATTTATGTAATATTTTTATAATATTAATATTATATCTTAACTTTGGTGTATAATTTTGATAAATTAATTTTCGCGCATTTATTATTTTTATGTAAAATTATAAGTTAAATTTATTATAAGTTATAATTGTACAAAAATATATAATTATCTCAAAAAATAAATGATGCAAATATAAAATATTAGATGTTGCTAAAATTGAAAGGTGTAAATATGAAATACTAGATATAATTTTTTGCCTCGATTGCATTTATATGGGAGAATACTAGAGTTTGAAGTTGAATATTTATCTAGTATTTCGAATGAATTTTATTGTTATGTAATATGTATTTAATTAATCTTGTATCTTAAGCTTACATAATAGTAGAGATTAAAGGTGTTAAACGGGTGGGTCGGGCCAGGCCAGGTCCATTTTTTTAAACCGTATGGGTTTGTAATCGGGCCGGTTCTGGGCCCAATCTTAACGGGTTTAACGGGTTGGGTTATTTTCGGGTAAAAATTGAACCGTATGGGTTACGGGTTAAAGGGGTTGGGTCGGGCCGGGTTTAATGTATTTTTAATTTTTTTTATGTAATTTCGTATAACTATTGTAATTTATTTTAATACTTTGTATTAATTTAAAGAACACAAAGTAAATGAGAAAAACTTGCACTTATAAAGTTTCAATTTAAGACTTTAAGTTTGAAACTTTGAATTTCAAAATTAAAGTTTCAATTTAAGACTTTAAGTTTGAATTTCAAAATTAAAGTTTCAATTTATGACTTTAAGTTAGAATTTCAAAATTAAAGTTTCAATTTACGACTTTAAGTTTGAAACTTTGAATTTCAAAATTGAAGTTTCAATTTAAGACTTTAAGTTTGAATGACTTTAAGTTTGAAACTTTAAATTTCAAAATTGAAGTTTCAATTTAAGACTTTAAGTTTGAATTTCTAAATTAAAGTTTCAACTTAACACTTTAAGTTTGAATTTTAAAATTAAAGTTTCAATTTAAGAATTTAAGTTTGAAACTTTGAATTTCAAAATTAAAGTTTCAATTTAAGATGAGAAAAATTGCACTTACTGCAATTTGCAAGTGTTTCTTTTATTTCATATTTCATAATTCAAATTTGAAACTTACAGATTGAATGTTTACATCTTTAAGACTTTAACAAATAACAATAAGTAAATTCAAATATTTTGCATTGCCCTGCTAAGTTCCTCATAATCAATATGAACTGAGTGGCCTTCTTCTGGAGTGTTTAATTCGGATGAGTTAACATTTGTTAATATATCTCCAAGTTCCCCGTCTTCTGGGCTATCAACAGCTTCACGTCCTTGATTTCTTCTTTCCGATCTAATCCAATCTCTCATACATACTAAAACTTCCAAAGCATTGCTTCCCAATGAGTGATGCGTATCTCCAAGTTGTTATTTTGCTTGGCTAAATGCACTCTCGGATGGAACAGTTGAAATTGGCACATTCATCACGTCCCGAGCCATTGCGAAAAGAACAGGAAATTGCTTTCCATTTTCATGTCACCAGCCCAACGGTGAAAAATCCTTTGTGCGAGGCTCAAAGTAGCAAAAATATTATAACTTGTTTGAGTGTTAGAAAAAGTAGAAAAAATATTATAACTTTCATCTAATCCTTCATCTTCGGTCAAAGTAGCAAAAGTGCTACATTGCATAATAGGATTAACATTACTTGCAGCATTATCAATTAAATTTGCATAATAATTATATAATTGATGTAAATAATCATTTAGGTTGTTCATAGAAGTATATAAATTTGGGGTTTCTGTTTCCCCAATCTCCATATAAGTATATAAAGCATTCATTAATTGATGACAATCAGACATCTTAATAGAAGGATTTAAAACTGCACCAATTAAGTAAATCGGAAGAATTGGAAAGAAATATTTTTTGAATTTGTCTTGCATATTTTCCACAACAGCCGTATATTTTTCCTTTTTTCTTAAATTCAAAGAGTAGAAAAGAAATTTCCGCTATATGTACTAAACCCATAGCAATAGTAGGGTAATAAGATCCAGAAAACTCAACAGTAGGAGTATAAAATTTATGTAAAAATTTAACAACATCATTAATGACCGCCCAAGTATCAGTTGTTAACATACGGCTTGGATTCGTACAATGTGCATTAGCAACTTCAGTTATTGGAAATATATATTTGTAGCAAACTTTTAAAAATGGTATATTTCCATCTAGTAATTATTTCTTCTGGCATGAATCGGAGTTGAATGTTATACTGGACACACTTATCTTTAAATTCCCTTATTCTAGAATATTTATTATTTTCTTGAATGACACCAACTGCTCTTCTAACAAGACTAATCTTTGTAGAAAATAAATCAAGGCCACTTTTAACAATTAAATTATAAACATGACATGCACACCTAACACGAAAAGTTTCATTAACAGGTGGTTTGCAAATGCAATTTAATATTGAAATTGCGGCAGTGTTGTTAGAAGCATTATCAAAAGACATACATAATACTTTTTGGTTGAGATTATAAAATTCAACAACTTCACAAATAGTGTTGCTTATAAATGCAGCGGTATGACTCTGATCTTCATCATATCTAAAAGCAATAATACGTTTTTGCATACAAGTATTATCATCTATCCAATGACATGTAACAATCACATAATCACGTCCATTAACAGCTTGACCAATATCAGAAGTTAGAGAAACTCTACAAGGAAGGTTTTCAAACAAATAACGTAAATATGTTTGATATTGTCCGTGAAGTCTGAAAATATCAGCTCTTCAAGTACTTCTAGGTATACCTTTAAATAACGGATTGTATATTCTTTGAATATACATAATAAAATATGACGAAGAAGCAAAAGAAAAAGGTAGACAACCTAAAACAATCATTTTCGTTAACTCCTCGTGATCCTTCATTTTATCATATTTTACTAATCCTTCAGTAGTAGGGTTAATAGTTGTTTGATTTTCATCACCATGTAGGCCCCATTATATCGGGTGTGAAACTCTCATATGTCTACTAAGCGTTCCAGTTCCCCCATAAATTTCCTCTAGTCAAATGTTTAAAATCACCTTTACAATTGCATCTAACTCTATCAGAACCTTCAATTATTTCAAAAAAATTTCAAACCTTACTTCTTTTTCTATGATTAGTCGTCGGAGCCGCAGGTGGTCTACTACTAGTGCCACGACCACCACCCCTTGTTTCAACTCTAACACTACCTACCCCAGCACTAGTAGGTGTAGCAGGTATCTCTTCTTCAATTTCTAATTCATTATATTCTATTCCATAATCTTCTTGTAATTTATCATAATCTATATTTTCATTAGGCGATGTTTCAGGAACAATAGATATAGGGTACTATTACTACCAGATGCTGAAGAATTACCTTTATTTTTATTTCCCCTACCAGTAACTTTTCTACACGCTCTTTTATCAGCACTAAACATATTGTAAAAATTAAGGAATAAGCACAAAATAAATATGCAATTAAAATATTAAATAAAAGAAAGAGTTGGAGGGAGTGCACCGAATTGGACAATAAATTGAGCACTTGGTTATGCAATTCCGATGTTACCACGAACAAACGTCAAGCCAATATTCCAACTTGAAGTTCAAAACCCGAATGATAAAATACTATAATTGAAATTCAATTATTCAACAAAAGTGAGCCAAATAAAATTAGAAGATGAAATGAGGAATTATTAAGACTTGAAGTCTTGAACTTGATAATTAGAGAATAGGAGAATGAGAGAAATTGAGATAGAGAAATGAATTTTGAGGGAGAAATGAAGAAGAGAGGGGGGGGGGTATTTACAGATTTACATAAGGTTAGTTTTGTAAATTAAAAAAGTGTTAAAAATTAAAAAAAATGGCTAAAAATGCAATATATCCGTTGGCCAACGGATTCTTGAAGAAAATAGCCGTTTGAGTGGGCCCCACATGCCAGATTTTAAAAACAAAAAATAAAAAAAAAAATCTGACCGTCGTACCGGGCCGGTTTACCCGATTAAGTGTACTGTTCACCCGGACCGGTCCTTTCCGGGTCCGGTTAACCGTTTTCGCTATATGGCCGGACCAAACCCCTTGCCCCCTTAAACCCAGCCCACACGGCCCCCTACATACCGGTCCGGTCCGGGCCGGTTTCGGTTTCTACCGGTCTGGGCCGATCCGGAACCGATCCAACCCGGCCCGTTAGACAGATTTAGTAGATATTATGTGTCATCACAACATGCTAAGATAAAAATTTGGAACCATGACAGATTTGATACCGAAAGACTACATCCATCACCGCTTAATCGGAAGATTTATTCAGGTTTCAGGTCCTATCGGAATCTTAGCCCCTGCATAATGTATTTTGTTTTGAGGTAAAATCTAAACGAACAACTTATCATAAGAGGTGGTACAAACACTTTTTCGTGACATTCATAGACCACTTTTTATTCACTTTAACATATATAGGCCACACTACATTTCTCTTGTAATTAAAAAAAAGTATGCTAAAATATCATAAGTCTGCTATGTTTCTTTGTCTTTCCGTTGAGCCACAGCCTTAAATGTATCAAAGATGATGGGAGAGACCAAAGATTGTCTGTCATTGGTTGATCAATCCAAATTACTGAAATTTTCAACACTAAAAGTATCGTTGAGGACACTGTCATCCCATTCCCATGAATCATTCTCTTGTGTCCTTTCAACAAAATAATGATTGTTGTCCATGATATTCGCCTGATAATCAAAAAACACCTTAAGTGAGTATTTAATTATCTGAATAGTATAGCACAATGAATTCATAATCAAATAAAGACAGTTAATTAATTAATTAATTATAATAATAATAGCAGTTATAATAATAATAATCTATTCTACTATATTAAATGTAGTTGACAAGTGCAAGTACATTAATGATTCTACGAACATAAAAATCCAACAGTTAAATATTAAATTACCTTTTTTTACTCTTTGATAATATAGTTCAATTTAGATAAAGTCACAATTAATTATTTAAAATTACGAATATGCTAATATGAAGAATTTGAATCAACATAAAATAAGATATTTCCTTTAATCTTAAGAAAACAATTAAGTCTTTGAAATAACTACTAATTAGCAGAACCAACTTAATTATTTTCACATTTATCATATGAGTACAATTATTATTTAGGTCATAAATCTCTTAGAATACATACATTTATCTTGTCAAGAAGAGCATTAGCATATGCAAAATTGGTTATAATAGTATTAAAAGTCAAATTAGTAAAAATATAAACTTGAAGCAATAAGGATGAAATAATAGAATACAAACTATATTCTGAATGAGTTGTTGTTGTTGTTAGCATTAGTATTGTTATTATTATTAATATTATTATTATTCATAATATTAATAATAATAATAATACTCATAATATCTTAAAATTATATATTTATTGATATAAGGTACACGCGGAAAACGCGTATTTTGATCGATGACGATAATAATAATAATAATAATAATAATAATAATAATAATAATAATAATAATAATAATAATAATAATAATAATAATAATAATGATGATTTGACTGACCTCCAAAGCATAGTTACATCCATTAGGACCTCTTGCATCACTCTGAACTGAAGAATAATGATCATTATTTTGAATGATGTGATTGTTGTTATGACTTGAGAAGTTGATATTGCTTGAATATGGTAGTGTGCTCCAATTTGGAGAGGCATAATCCAACTCTAATTGAAAGGAGTTATTTAATTGTGTACCCATAGTGGAGGGTGGACCGGGAATAGGCCTGAGAAAAATGAGCTTAGCAATCATATTAAACAAGAACAACCACTACATAAAATTAAAGAAATAAAATATCACACTTTTATATGATATTATTACTCTTTTAACAATTTCTCTCTTGATTATAATTTTGACTTCATATTGAATTTAGATGTATTGATCGTTATATTCCGAATGTGATCATTCTTTACGAAATGAATGAAGCATATTATACATCTTGCAAATAATAATTAAATGCATAACGTGTTTGATCGACATATTTTTTTCCATCAAGTTTATCGACAAATTAAAAACCTTGTAGAATTGCAAAGATTGTTCCAAAAGTTCATGATAGAGCTGCTACTACTTTCACCAAACGTCACTTGTGCCTGCAAAATGAATTTAATTATCACAACCCATTTACATGAATAAAAAGGGGCAAACTTAAACAAATAATATGTTCAAAAATATTAATTGTACCTCTGATTGACCAAATGCTTGTGCTGGATTCTGCTGCACATCTACTACCATGTTTTGTTGCTCGCTCTATTGTGCAAAAATATTAATAAAAAGGTCAAATAGAATATCTCGTTCTTTTTAAGGAAATCTTGATTACTGTATTTTTTAAAATGTTACCTGTGTAGAGATATAAGACGATGAGTTTTGAATTTGAGGAAATGATATATTTCCACATTGTGAAGAACTTGCAAAGGGAAAGTTATATGCGTAATTGCTTGAATTTTCTGTCACTCTCTTTCCTCTGTTTGTCAAATCTTGAAATTGAAATATGTTCCCTTGAATACTTGTACTGTAATAATAACGACAATAAAAACAACAATAATAATATAAGCTGATACGAACAATGATGACTATGTACACAACTCAACTTATAAGGAAAAAGAAGATTAATTTTTAATTTTTTTTTTAATATATAATAGTTAAAAGAAGACCTGTATGGATTAATCCAAGTATCAAGCTGCTGGGGATCTGTGCCTTGTGCAGCAAAGTGAAATGGTATTGTGTCCAGCTTGCCTTGTTTCTCCAATTCCATCTGATCATAATTCATGTCATAATAATCAGAATTTTATTGAATACAGAAATTAATATGACGAATAATCCTTAACACAAATAGTATATAATTTTATTGTGAAAGAACAAACTTTTCTAGCCATGACTTTTTGCAGAGATTGTTGCAAGTTTCTCTCACACCAATAAAGTTGATGAAGAGAAGGCTCTTGGTCTGCTCCAGGTTCGTAATCCCTGAATAATTTTTAATAAATAAGGAAATTAAACCATGTCTATTATATTGCATAAAAAAAAATGGAAAGCAATGATGTTATAATAAGAAGAATTAAACAAAAAGGAAAACAGCTTGTGATGTTAAAGCAAATTAAATAACCTTATAGCGGCATCCAAAATCTGTAATTCCAATGTGCTCTTCTTGATTTGTAGCTCCAAATTCTGCACCCAAATAATTAGTTTAATTATTAAGTTCGAAGTGAAGCAATTTAATTATCAATTTTATGCTTCAGTAATGGAGTTGTGCCCACCTCAATCCTGTACCAGCAACAGGTTGAAAAATCCAAGGAGCCATAGATCAATGAAAAACTTTCATTAGTGAGAACCAATTTCGCTTGATAAAAAAAGAACTCAAGTTTGTACTAGTTAGTTAGTAATTAGAAATGGCAAAGTAGTAATTTACTTAACTCGTTTAAAATTAAAATATTTTAAACTGGTTAGGTTGTGGTTCGTTTGTTGATCGGACGAGTTAATCTTAAAATGATCTATCAAACTATTAGATAAGAATGGGTTAACGTAGTTGTACCGATGAGTCAACATGTAATTCAAACCCAAACATAAATTTAGAAGATGGGAATTATGTAAATTCAAAAATTAAACAATACTTTTCCATTTTCTACCCCTCCCCTATATATATTCAGAAAAGAAAAATGTAAAAGGACTAATGTGACACTATTCCAAAGTATATGGGCTGGTCTACGTTTGTCATGCTTTCACTGACTTTCGGACCTTTTTGGTTCAAAATAGGAGTAGTTATTTTAATTTGTTGGTGTTTGGATAGGATTTTTTTTATAGTAACAAATAAATCCGATCAGGGAGAGTATTAATTCATCTTGCGGTAAAACATAGAAATTACTTTCCATTCTATTTACTTTCCATGTTTCTCAAAAATAATTGTTTCAATATACTTGTCATTCTAAAAACTAAAAAAGAATTAATTATTATTTTTTGCAATTTAAACTTTAGCATGATAAAGTGTGCGTTAATTGGAGAGAAAATAATATAATGAAATTTTAAAAAACTAGTGTCAATCAATTAGCCAAATAACTTTTATTATTACTGCTCTCTCAAATGCATTGGAGAAATTATAGATGATTTGACTGTATACATGATAATCAGTTTTGATAATCAAATAGAGCAAAGATCAGTTTTAACCGGTGAATAAAATTATTTATATTCAGTTCTATATATATATATATATATATATATTATTTTTAGCTAGTATTTTAAGAGCGGCTATACAATACTATTTTTCCATTCAATAAGGCGTGACAAAACATTTTTGCAAGTTGAGAAAATGAATAAAATATATACTAAGGTGAGACAAGAAATTAATCAAGTGAGAAGAGAAAGGAAAGTGAAACAAACTGTTTTTCAAGAAAGTGAATCTTGCTAACATCTCCCTTGATATGGTTCAAGTGCCTCAGTTTTTCCATCTTTTCCTTCATTTATATAAAAAAAAATACAGAAATTAATAAATAAGTAAGTGGTGAGCAGTATTGATCCCAATAATTGAATTTTCTTAGTAGTCTCTATCACGAATTATTTTGACTTTCAAAAGTCAAACTTGTGTTCCTTAACCAATTTAAAACTTTTTAAATATCACTTAGTATTTTGAAAAATGATTGCATTTTTAAAGCATTTTCAGGGTCTTTATGTTATTAATTTTTCATTTCAAAAACTCTTAATTTCTTATTCATTTTATAATTAGATAAATTGAGATACATTAACGAAAACAAGAGATATTCTTTAGAAAATTGAAAAAACTGCAAATAAATATAGAGGATTCTAGCGTACAGACAAATATATACATGAATAAAGGAGTACCTGAACATCCGCTATGTGGCTAAACAAAAAAGAATTCATAAGTTAGTACAAACAAATAATTAAATAGCTATGAAATAATTGTCAACTCAAGAAAATTTAGTAAAGTTCATTTACGTCAATCTCCTTTCAACTGGAAGATTAATATAGCGATGAATCATATCTTCAATACTACAAAAGAAAATATTAAAAGAAAACAATCAAATAACAATAGAATAAATCAATAAGTAACGTAACGAAATGTCCGTACAAAATTATTTATAATCTTAACTGTGCTACCTCTTTTGACTACAGAATTTGCTTATTCGACCAGAAGGAGAAAATGCGACAAAAAATACATCAACATCACAACAGACAGCAATTTCTTCCGCCTTCTTAATTAAGCTACTACGTCGCTTGGAGAATGTAACTTGACGTTTTGTTATCTCTTCTATTTTCTTCATCTCAATTTTTCTACCCATTTTCTTATGTGAAGAGAAGGATTATAGTCTCTTCTCTCCCTTAGAAGAATTTTGAGTAGAGTTGACTGAAAAAAGAAGTTGAAGGAGCAAATTTATAAGGTCAAAAAGTTATTGGGGTTAAATATGAAATAAATAGAAAGTTTAGTCAACGTTGTCCACACACGCTCGTGGCGAAACCAAACGACTTTTTATTAAATGCTAAACTATCGTGAGGAATTTGACATATATAATTTATCACATTTAAGTATGGATTTTATCTAATTTATTATACTTTTGAAGGAAAAAAAAAAAATCAAAGTGACTTTCATTGACTAAATTAAATCATTAGATTATCCTTACATTTACGTATATCAACTGCCTCTAGCTCATCTACCTTTTGTCCTTTTTTTCTTTTTATTTTACCTTTTCTAGGTAAACCAGTGAATACAATTATTTTTTCTTGTTTGGATGAATGCCAATTGTACTTAAACCGTACAACAATAGTTTACTTACGTAAAAGGTGTTCGAATATGCTTATAAGTTAGTTAGAACCAAGGGTGTCAATGGTTGGATTCGGACGGTTATTTTATAAAGTTTGTACCATATCAATTTTTCGGTTATTCTATTATGTATAATCAAAATTAGACTTTTCGAAATCGTTCCATTCATGTCGGTTTCACTTCGGTATCGGTATGATTCTGTTATTTTTCGGTATTTTTTTAAATATCATGTAAAATTTACGAGTAGAAGTAGAATGCAATAACTTATGTTCTTTTACAGGACTTATCAAAACGTTCTAGATATTTTTATTGTTTAAAGGGTGATGAATTAAAAAAATATGAAAGATGACTAGAGTATAGATCCATCAACTATTCGACAGTAACGTAAAAGAAACCAAGTAAAATCTAAGAAAACATAAATCACACGAGTGGAAAGATATTAACCTAGCCGGGACTCAAGAATAAAGTTTGTATTAAATATTCAAAAAGATAAATCTAAATTGTATGAAAGGAAATATATTCAATACAGTATAGTTTTCTACTCATAATCGCTTGAACAGTACTTTGTGTCTTGCTAATAAAGATACTTGAAATAACTTAGTTTAAGAATTAGAATTTAAGTTTAATTACGTGTTTGCTTGTAACAGATTTCATAATTCCAAGACCCAATGAAAATTTAATGTTTTTTTCGTTTTAAACATACTATATAAATATATTTTTCACATATAAAATTTATTCGGTATGATTTGGTATTTTTTTGTTTATTTTTATGAAATAAAAAACCTATCCTTTATCGGTAGGGTTATAGATTTATATAAAAACCTATTATTTCTTTAAAAGAAACTTAAAAATCGATTCAGTGCGGTACGGTTCAGTCGATTAATTGATTTTAAATATTCATTGATATCCCTAGTTAGATATGCTTATAAATATTGTTTAGTTTATTTACGCGATCGATAAATAAAAAATTGTTGTTAACTCAAAAGCTTATGAGCCAAATTCAGCAAAATTTTATAAGTTGATCACTCTTGATTATATGCATTTTTGGTTTGACTGCAATTTTTACTCTTTAATTTTATTTGTAATTCTTTTGTAATCTCTAAAGTATTCTCCAAAAATAAAATATCTAACTCGTTCTCTATTTCATTTTTATCATTTATCCTTTTCTATAGGGTGTGCATTCGATTTATCGATGCGATTTTGACTCTTATCGATAATTATTTATCGATTATCAATTTATACATATGCTTATCGTTATCGTTTCAATAAGGTTTCGATTTTTTCGATTTCAATTTATTAATTTTTGGGGCTTATCGATTTGGTTATCGATTATACCAATAAGAAAATTTGTGAGATTACACGGAAGGTATATCGCTATAAACACGCCTAACTAATATGGACAAAAAGAAGCTAAAATAAGACGAACACTGTTTATAACATAAAAATTATGTCAATAGACATATGCAACGAAACTAAAGTAAGGGATCAAATATATGCCACCAACACTACAACGGTATTAAAAAAAATAAAAATACATCATTACTGCTAATTCTATTTTCCATTAATTTGAACTTTATTCCCTTCAGCTTTAAATATGATCATTCCTTAAATATGGTAGATGAAATAATTAGGGGTGTACATTCGATTTATCGATTCGATTTTGACCCTTATCGATAATTACTTATCGATTATCGATTTGTACAACTGCTTATCGTTATCGTTTCAATAAGATTTCAATTTTTTCGATTTCATTTATCGATGAACCGATAACAAATAATAGATTTGATTTATCGATAAACCGATTCGAATGCACACCCTTACTTTTCCATGTAAACTACTTTAAAATTGTATTCGCATTAAGTAGTTTTATGAACATTTCATTAATTTTAATAGAAAAGTTGTTTAATCATCACTAATTATCAAACACACCAATTGGTTATTATTCATTTTCACTTTTAATTTATTCAACTACATTAATAGTTAATACTTACCAATTGCTATCAGCTAGTAAGGTCAATGTTCTCAAAATACTTCCTCTAAAGGTTTAACATACTCTCATTATCATTCATATTTAGCTCCATATGCAATCTACTAAAAGACTCTTGGTTTTGAAATTCTTGAATTCAACTACTCATATTTTATGTATTTCATATAAGTTTTAACTTCATATAGGTCTATATTTTCATTTAATTTACTATTTTTGTGAGCTAAAGACAATATTTGTCTACCATTAGTTGTATTAGATTTTCAAAATTGTTTAGAATAACATGTGCAACTCTTCCATAGTCTTAAGATTTGTATTGAATGCTGGATTCTTTCACATAGTATATGTGAAGACCCAAAGGGTCATTTTATGTTCATGTTCAGAGGTTTTCTAAATCTCATTTTATTTTTTTTTCGATTTGCGTATGCAATTAGAGTGTGTTGTCGGAAAACTTTTATGTGAAAAAATTGATGAAATAATAATTTTTGGTCAAAAAAGTTGATTTTAGTTTACTTCAGTCAACGTTTTGATTAAACATATCCGGACACGTATTTTGATGGTCCTGGTGAGTCTGTAGTAAAATATGGAACTTGAGCGTTTGCTCAAAATTGAATTTCGAGGTCCCTAGCACGAGAAATAAATTTTGGGTGAAAATTATAAGACTCAAATTATTACAGTTTTAAGATTTTGGTTAATATTTGATCTTGTTGGTCTCAGGGCCGTATTTTGGTTCCGGGGCCCAATACAAGTCTGTTACGATATTTATACCTTATCTGTGAAATTTGGTGAGAAACGAAACTGATTTGACGTGATTTGGACCTTCGATTGAGGAATAGAAGTTTTAAAACTTTCTTGAAAATTTCATGCAATTTGGTGCTAAATTTGTAGTTCTAGGTATTATTTTGGTAATTTGATTGTGCGAGCAAGTTCGTATGATATTTTTATATTTATGTGCATGTTTGGTTTGGAGCCCCTGGGGCTTAGATGAGTTTCGGATAGGCTTCAGAATGTTTTAGACTTGAAAAATCTGATGTTTTTGGCTTCAATTGTCATCTGGTATTTTGTTCTTCGTATTTGAGAAGGGACTCTCACGAAATCGTAGAGTAAGTTGGTCTGAAGGAGATTACTTCTACGCGAACACGAAGTGCTAGTCACGAACTATCACACCCCAAAACCGAGGGATACGATCGGCGCTCAACCGGAGGACCACAGTCAAGCGGACCTGGAATTGCCTTTCCTATCTGACGCGTTACCCTCTGATTCCAATATACATTATTCTTCTGAAATAAAAATTTAAGACTTAAGCATAAACTTACAACTTGAGTTCATTTCTACTTTTTATCAATTCCAACGTTTGATACCAAGTACTTACAAAAATACATACAACATTTACCAACGTGGACCACGATTCTGAACCGTACAGTTACTACCCAAAATACTTTTATACACCACTCACATTGTGTCTACGGAGCCTCTATAAATACTAGGAACTCAACCAATACTTGCCGGCGACAAGGCCCCGGCTATACCTTACAATACACAATAAACTCAAAAGAAGGTGGCATGAACCACAGAGGACCCCAAGAGGAAGTGGGGCTCACCAATGCAACTAATGGGATGGAGAGGAGGCACTACTGTCGGGGGGCTGAATTACCTGCTATTGAACCACCTACAATCATAACATGAATGTAGAGCCCTCGGCAAATGAGACATCAGTACATTTGAATTGTACTGGTATGTATGAACAAGCTTTACCCTAAGTAAATTCAATCCATACACAAGTAACGATCAGTAATAGAATCAACAATCAAATACAAATGAAAGGTACAATCAAGCCAAACAAGTTTACAATCTCTCCTTTTTCCCCTTCAACATTTTCACATCAATGATTTCACAATCTTTTTCATAATTTCATTTCAACAGAAATTTCAATCACTTTTCCACCTTTATTACCTCGGCCACCCTAATTACCTCGGCCATCCTTATCACCACAACCCACATCTTATTACTTCGTGTTGTGGCATGCAACTCGATCCCACCGTACAAGTCACCATTCACAAATAACACAATAACAACAACAACAATTCACAAAGAACCACAACAATAATTCTCAAAGAACAACCACAACAACAACAACAACAACAACAACCCAGTATAATCCCACTTAGTGGGGTCTGGGGAGGGTAGTGTGTACGCAGACCTTACCCCTACCCTAAGGTAGAGAGGCTGTTTCCAAATAGACCCCGGCATCCTTCCCTCCAAGAACTACCCACCTTGCTCTTGGGGAGACTCGAACTCACAACCTCTCGGTTGGAAGTGGGGGTTGCTTACCATCAGGAGCAACCCCTCTTGTCTTAAAGAACAACCACAACAATCCACAAGAATTTTCGTAGACATCAATACCACTTCCATCATATTCAACAACTCATATGCATTTTATTCCACCACAATTATTACCCACAACAAGCCAAATATATTATTACCACAGTTGTTCCAATTGCATCATTTACAATTTTCTTCCGTCATTTATTTCTCTGTTCTTACCACATTATACTTTCACAATCACATTTGGTTTATTGCCAATTTCTTACACCATTATAATGGAAAAACTTAACCAACAACGTTCAATACATATTAATCACAAGAATTCATGAAATAGGTCATCTTGCCTTAACACCCGTGAAACAACCAAAATTCACAAATAGTTCACATAAATAATACGTACCAATTTCTGGTACTCCAAACAAGGTGACTTTACAAAGATTAAAGTTAGCTATATATACCTCGTTTAAGCTTTCATTAAGTTACTACGACGTTTCAAAAATTCTAGCAATCTCAATCTACTTGAGACATAACAAAATTAACACAAATTAGGAAGATATTCATGGTTTGAGCTCATTGGAGCATTTTATCGAACACTAGTTGAGCGTCTTGATTTTTATCTCTCTTTTACAAGATTTCCTTCATTCCCCAACCCAATCTTTACCTATTTATGTTCATCAATCTTCCCACAACCCTATTTGTACATGCATGCATACATAATACTACTATACCAAGAATCATACTTCAATGACCCATCTCACAACCTCTACAATACCAACACAGCCTAGGTTAGGCTCCTATGGCTCCCAATCACCATCCCATGAGTTCTAATGTATATATCTTACATGAATAATCACCATAGAGTAGTTAAAGATGATAGACATACCTCTTGTAGTAAGAATATTGCGAATACCCACTTGTGGTGTTCTTGATAAATTTAAAGATTTGAATAAAATCTATGGATTTTCAAGATCAATCCATGTTAATATAAGTGTTTAGGAGTAGTAATCAACTCAAAATACTTCAAAAGTCTTACCTTGGATCATAAAACTGAAGAGTGGGACGGATCCCTCTATACCCGATCTTGGGGTATTTAGAAGCCTTCCACCAGCGATGTAGTGCACCTGGGCACGCTAATATGGGCGTCCAAAGGCAGAATACTTCGCAATATGCGCACCCACTAGCACTGTCGCGCACCTGGGCGCGCTAGTGACACGTGCCCAGTAAAATTGACATAACTTTCTGTATACACCTCCAAATGACGAACGGTTTGTTGTGTTCAAAACTAGACTCAAAGAGCTTTAATTTGATAGATTGTTCATCACACAAATCTTTATATAACTGAAGATATGATCGTCCAAAATGAGATCTTGTGCGCACTCATCTACAACTTTCATGAAATATGAAATTTTCTAACTTGGCTTAGATTTAGGCCTCTACTTAGACCCCAATTCACTTCTAATATGAATTATACGCTTATTAACATATCCAGTTGATATCCATCATATCATAAATCCTCATTTGCACATGAATTAAAATAATTTAGCCTACCTTGGCACGACGAAATCTTAAATTACTCGGAAAGAAATTTTCGGGGCCTTACATTCTCCCCCCTTAGGATCATTCGTCCTCGAATGAGGATTGACGTTCGTTCACTAGCCATCCTTATGTAACTTCAGCTTGTTCACATCATGTAATATATCAATAGCCACAAATTTGGCTAACTCCATAAATTTTCAAAAATTTCGTCAGAGTTTCCTTTGTAATTAGGCTTATCTACCTGTCAGAGAGCCCCCCGAAACATATTTCCAAGCACCATTACACATTTTTTGTTATCCCTACAACTGGTATATAATTCATTACCTCAATAACCTATACATATTCATATACTTTAAATAACTTACACGTAGTTCATTCTCTTTACACCACAAATTTCACATGGTTCAAGGACCACACCCCGAAAGCTAGTCATTAAGATGAGAGAGTCCAAGGCTCTATAAATCTCACATCAATACTTTGTACTACCGATAGACAATGAATTACTGTACTGTTTTAACCAACACATGATTCTCTTGCAAAGAGTTGATCGACCCTATAGGGGGCTAGTATAGTCCTCGCAACAAGAGTCAACAAAGGCGAAACTAAAATTTGAATCTTATGAGTTTAGAATTTTGGCCTTTTAAATTTATAAATTTTAAATCAATAATTTATACATATTTAATGTAAATTTTTTAAAATAAATGTAATGGCTGAACCAAAATATACTCTATTTCCCCTCCAGAGTGTTGGATGAGGGGTGTGGGAGGCATTGTGAATGTTGAATTTTATTTTATGATGAACTATTTCTATTCTTGTTATAGGATTGTCCATTTCATTTTTTGATCCAATCACTGCCTATATATATCAACTCAATATTAGATTCTCTTATTACTAGGACTTAGTGGTCTCTTTGTCAGGAGAGAGATGATCCAATAATCTTGAAAAACTAGTCAAATAAGATAAAATAAAAATACAGTATTATGACATTGTAGCAGCAATAAGTGTAAATTATCTACTTTCAACACTCTAAAGATCTTTATCAAAAAAAAAAAAAAAAGGTGTAGAGATACATAAACAAAAAGCATTTTAATTACAAAACAGAAATTTTGTTTACAGGTTAGAAATGACCTTTGATTCTAGGCAACTACCAAAAGAATTTCCCCCAATCATAAACAAAGATAATATGAATATACAGTTATCTGATTTTGATAATGTTAAAGAACTTATGGCCTATGGAACCTTTTGCTGTCACCACACCCCATGATAGAAGTAGGCAATTTTCCAACCTTGTCAATCCCTTCTTCAAAAACAACTCCCATTCCCATGAAAAAATGTGACTCAATATGGCAATGGAAGGCCCAAACTCCTGGATTATCGGCCCGAAACCTCAACGCAGTCCATCCATAAGGATGGACTGGGATGGTGTTCTTCATAATTGGGTTCACAAGGTTGTAATTCTTTGGGTCAATAGATTGGTTGAACTTTCCATTACCATAGCCCATGACCCAAAAGTCATGCCCATGTAAATGCCAAGGATGTGTCTCACTGTTGTTAAGATTCATTGTGTTGGCATTTTGCAAAATGATGTCCACTGTTGTGTTGAATTTCAACCTGTAAATTGAGTTGCTAGTTGTGGCATTCACATTCTTCTGGACACTGAAAATGTCGTAATTCTCGTGGTTATAGTTGTCCGGAGGAGGGGTTTGCTCGAAAGTGTGTAATAAGTTGTGCTTAAGGGCGATCAGATAAGGCGTATGAGGCATGTTGAACGATACATTATTGACAGACCAACGCACGAAACCATTGATCCTGTTTTGTGTGTTCAGCATGACGATGACCCTGTCCGATGTTTTAGGAGGGGCGTGAATGAAATCCTTGTGGGATTTGATTGCAACACTCTGAGCCACCCTCGGGGCTACATCGTTCCAATGGGGCCCCGCGGGTGGTATAGTAGGAGGGGCTCTCCTGGGATGGTTTGGGTAGTAATTGATAATGCCCAAACCATTAGGAGTGTCACTATTCCTGCTGACAATTTTGGTACTTGCCCAATAATTTCTTGAAGGATCTTGATCAGCTTTGATTAGGACCGAGTATGTTTCTCCTGAATAAAGAAAGAGCTTTTGTACCACAAATGGCTCCACATAGTGACCATCTGTCTCTACAACTGTCATATTATGCCCCTGTAATATAACATTCCATTAGTAACAAACCAATTAAAAAATTCTTATTTTGACTTATTGATAGAGGGGAATTGTTGACGGGTAAAGTTGTTGCGACGTGACCAGGAGATCACAAGTTCGAGCCGTGGAAACAGGGTCTTGCAAAAATACATACAGAGTAAAGCTGCTTATAATAGACCCTTGTGGCCCGCGCATAGCAGGAGATTAGTGCAACGGGCTCTTTTTTTTTTTTTTTTTTTTTTGATAGAGGTGAATTGTGATTATTGAGAAAATTACCTCAATTTCAAAACTTAGAGCAGAAAGAGCAGTCAAGCTTCCAATTCTAAGCCTATAAGTCTTGCCAGGAATAACAATCATTGAAAAAGGTGAACATTGAGGATTTGTAGCATTGCAAAGAGTTACATCTATGCCTGGAGTAGAACAACTTCCTCTTCCATGAATCAAGAGTGACTGAAACAGAAAAAGAAAATAATATTAGAAACATTATCTGAGAAATAGAGCAAAACATTATTTAATGTTAGAATATATATAATTACATTAATTAATTACCTTAGGTTCACCAACCCAATCAAAGGGTAATGAAGCAAGGCCAGTAGCTTGTTCATAAGTACTCTTATGGTACCAATCAGTAAGAAGAATGTTCTTATCATAGTCATATGAAAATGGCTCCACAACTCCATCTGGAACCAACACTTTGATCATTCCTTGTAGCCCTGCTTGTCTTTGCATACCATAATGAGCATGGTACAAATATGTTCCAGGCTGCACAAAATTTGCAAAAATAAAATTACTTAGAAAACTGATCTCACAATACATAATTCCATACTTTAAAAAAAATAAAAAAATACTTACCCTATCAACAACAAATTTGTAAACAAAAGTATCTCCTGGAACAACTGGACATTGTGTGATTCCTTCTGTTCCATCAGCCCATGGTGTTCCAATCTGCAATGAATATATAAAAGAGTTTTTTAACATAAATAGCTGAACAAATTCATTGATTACTTTTTTAGTCCGTATACATAGATTATGCACTTATTATACATATATGATACATGAATAATACTTATATTACACATTTGCCGGCTATTTTTAGTTTACGGGTTGGATGGACGGCTATTTAGGTTAATTTTCTATATAAATTTGATAAAACACTTAATACAAAAATCGAAAGAAAATGGGATATTTACCTGTCTAATACCATGCCAATGGATAGCAAGATTTTCAGTTAACAAGCTATTTTTGACTTCAACAACAATAGTGTCACCTTGTTGAGCAACAATGGTAGGACCTGGAGTTTTACCATTGATGCTAATAGAAAGCTTCTTGAAACAATCTGGGGATTTATATTCATACTTAACCTCCCATTTATGATGTCGAACTCGAGCTTCAACTGAAACAGCAGTTAAAAATAACAAGCCTAGAACCAGAAAGTTTACCAAATAACCTTGATGAAAATGCTCAACCATTGTAGATGAGCTTAAAATCAAGAGAACTCTTTGTTATTTTACTAAGTTTTTTTTTATGCTGATGATTTGCTGCTAAATATGTTGTGCAGTGTGTATCTATCTATATATAGTTTTCTTAATAGAATGGTCAATCAAAAATGGCAGCTTCTTTGACCAAGACAACGTGCTACTGGGGTAATACTCGTTTTCTTCGTTCTTTTTTCTTTTTTTCTTTTTTCTTGGGGGCCTAAGGAGATTGAATTTATCCAAGGTCTTTGTTAATTGCAAAAGTTAGTAATTTTCTTGGGCTCTGGAAAGAAAGAGCAGTGAAGTTTCATTTGATTAAAAAAGTTCTAGTGGGACTGTGACATTTCGCTGAAAGAAATTTGACTTTTGTTAAGCTTAGGGAAAATCAATTCTCTTTTTTTCTTCAATTTTAATAAAATTGACTATAATTTTGCACGAATAAACTCACTCACCTTATTGGTTTTAAGCTCAAACAAAGAACAGGTGTAGTCATTATTATTGTTATTTCAAAATATGACTATGGTTTTCGTTTTCCCTTGTATATATGTCAATCCTTTTACAGTAGCTAGCTCAAAATTCGACCATTATAGTCAACCTAACTGGGATCCCGCCGAAGCGACGGGACAGCACAAGATGCCATGGTTCGCCCCAAACTACGTACCCTTAGTATTTGGTACGATTAAGAAATCACACTCGGAGGCCGACGACGCTAACAGTCGTAGTACAGAAATGCCTCCATCCATAAATACAATAGATTCCATTGTTATATAGAGTGGGAGAACCTCCGGAAAAGGGGGGCTTGTTCATTTTTCCTTCCTTCTATAATTATTTAATTCTCTAAGTAATAATAAGATTTTCATACCTCCATAGGGGGAGAGAATATAAAAAAATATGATGTAAACAATACTTTTTACCATTAGTGGGAGGAAAAACTTTAATAAGATTGATTGCGTCTACTTTATCTCATTTTATGGGTGTGTTTGGTATAATGAAAAATGTTTTCCAAGAAAATATTTTCTTGGAAAACAAGTAGTAATTTTATTCATTTTTGGTGTTTGGTAGGTTTGATAAAGAAAGTGAAGAAATGTCAAAGATCGACTCAAAGGGAGTGAAACCTGCTCAAGTATCAAAGACAAGGCAAACTGAGGGCAAAAAAAGCCTAGTGCGGCCGCATTCGACGCAAATTAAGGAAATTGATTTCTCAAGAGCATTCATAAATAATTTAGATATAATAAACATGGAGCCATAAACTTTCAAACCAACAACCTTCCGGGCCCATAAATTTCATAAACTTTTGAACCGCTAAACTTTCAAAACCGCAGAATTTCGAACCCGTAAACTTTATAATTTTTAAACCCGTAAACTTCCAAACTCATAATTTTGGAACTTGAAAAATTTTGAGCCTTTAAACCGATAAATAATAAAATTAAAATTAAAAAATATATTTAAAAAATTTTCGGGGGGGGGGGGGGGGGGGGGGGGGGGGGGCAATAAAAGAAAAAAATAGAAATTTAAATTACAAAAAAAAAAGGTAAAAAGTTTTTTTTTGTGGGGGGAGGTGCGGTGCGTGGTGCAGAAAAATGAAAAAAATCAAATTTAAAAAAAAAGGTAAAAAAAAATTGCGGAGGAGGAGGGGTGGTGGTAGGAGGGTAAGTGATAACGGACAAACTAAAATTTAAAAAAATATATATATTTTTGGAGAAGGAGTGGTGAAGGTTGAGAAGGAACTTTGAAAAATATTTTCCCTTCTTTTGACAAGAAAAATATTTTCCTTCAATTGGAGAAAAATAAATTGATAAGGAAAATATTTTTCTTTATACCAAACACACGCTATGTCTTTTACTCTACTAATAGGTCTGAAACTTATTATATTTGACTAAAATTTATACATTCATCTTTATCGATTGATTTAATCAAAAAGGTTTTAATATCTTTTAGTCAAACAAATGGAAGCAGTATTTTGTAAGAAATATCTCATAGGGTAAACAAATGTTGGGATTTAATTTTTGACACAAATTATAAATTATAAAATATAAAAAAAAAGTAATAAAATCAGGTTTTTAAAAGCTAAGTAAAGGTTTAAAATACTGGAAAGAGCGTAACTTTTAAAAACGAAATTATTAAACTTCTTGACTGCAACTTGCGATCCCGTGATTATGCGTAAATGAAGTCGTTTGTGACTTTGTAAACTTCAATTATTATTATTATTATTTTATTATTACTATTATTATTCTATTTGCAATCTTTGAATGAAACATAGCAGAGAGCACATGGAGGGTCGAGAATTGTAAATTGATTAAAAAGGAAGATTTCCATGTGAAACCGCGTTATCAAAGTCATCACATATACAGAACGTAAACGATATCTTTTGTATTATAGAATTCTAAAATTAGGGCCTGAAAGCAAATATTTTAGAGAATTTTTAACAAAAGGCATTCATTAATACTTAATTAACAATAAATAAAAATATTTTCCTATATTACGTGATATAAATATATTTTACGTTATTTTATGATGTATATGTGTATTAAACGAATTGTATTCAATAATACAACATGAAATGACGTCACACAAACAGGGATTCTTGTAAATCATGATCTGTATTTAGGTGTATTAAGCTGTATTAAGCGGGAAAAAAGTAACGTTTCAGCGCAAATAATGGGAAGGTCAATCTATATTTAGGTGTATTAAGTTGTATTAAGCGGCGTCATTTCACAAAAAAACGGGAGTTATACCATAAATTGGTGAGAGAAAAATATTTTGTACCATCTAATAAGGCTTAAATATAGGAAAGTATTAAATTTAAATTTTTTGCTACAAAATAAAAAAGGTTATTATATTATGTAAAATCTTAAAAAGGTATTTATATGTTATAAATAGGGTACTAATCTATTCTATAGGTGGTAAAATTTCTAATATTTTATTCATGTCCACGGGTTGTAAATTAATATCCACCTAAGGAATGTGGCTTTTTCTTTTTTCTTTTTTTTTCTTTTGGTCTTTGGTCCCTCATCTTAACCTTTTTTTTATTCGTAGTGGCGACAACTTACATTTTGTACTTAATAATTGAAATTAAAGCGGGAGAAAAGAAGAAAAAGAACAAAAGTTTAAGCTTTAACCAGTGGAGGATTATCTCCATCCACATTTTTTGGTGAGAAAAATTTAAGTCGAAATTTTTTTGTGTCATTACACGGTTCTTGAGAATACGATGGCTTCTGTTAAATCTTCCATTTTAAGTTATGAGTACCACCAAAATTTATTGTCTATCGCTTTCGATAAAAGTTTGTCACACAATAACTGTGGTTCGATTCTCACCAGCTTTTCCCCCTTCCTCATGTAATAATAATAATAATAATAATAATAATAAACTTCATATTAGAATAACTGTGCTCCCTATTTTTTAATTTTATAGTTCATTCAATTTACAACCAACTAGTCCAAAAATAATATGTCGAGATTCAACATCTAACTTCAATAGGTTCTCACTATTTAATTTTTTTTTTAAAAAAGCTTTTAAATTAATTTTCGAATCATTAACTATGAGTCAAATATCAGTTCAACAATTCAAATCCATTCGGGTGGTAAAAATTACATTTTTAACAAGCTTAAATGTGTGGGTTTAAATTTTAAATTTAATTTTGTGAGAAATTTGGAATGAGTGTTATTTAGACTTGTTAGAAATAGTATAAGGGGGTTATATATAAAACTTGAAGTTATTTAATGGCGATTTGGACTGGTTTTTGAACAAGAACTGCAACTGAAAATCGTGGAAGAAGTTCGTCTACAAACACTTGTATAAATTTGTATGCTAGTGTATAAGATGTGTTTATATACTCATATACATTATTATATAAGATTATAATAATTATGCAAAAAACTGAATTCGTCTTCTTCCTTTCTTGCGTCTTTTCTGAAATTTAACTCAAATCTACTCCAAATCACTTCAAAGTTAAATTTTGAACTCCGTTTGCTATTTTCAATCAATTGAACAACACCCAATCCAAAATACTAACCAACTCAAAAAAAAAAAAATCGAAAGCAAAGCTCTTAATGGTCTTCAATGTTGGACTTTACTCTTCAATTTTCTTACGTTACAACCAAGTGACACAAGAGGAGAAACAGAAAATATTCGGCCCCTTGAAGCATATGTAGAAGATGTGAGAACACAAATTTAATTCCATAGCTTTAATGATTGTAAGAACACATATTTTGAATTTGCAAATACTTTCAAAATATATACAATATGAGCTAGGTCGGGTAAAATTTAAAAACATGATACATTTTTTGTTACGATGTAAAGTCATATATATTTTCTTCTAATTCTTTCTAATAATGATACCTTTGAACATTTTTGGTCCTACAATTTCGAGGTCAACTCAACTAATTAGTTTTGATGGAATTATGCAATTCATTTAGTATAGGGGTTTATGAAAATTTATCTATTAAATATTGTAAATGATTTGATTAATCGCCAAAGCCAGATATTGGATTTATTTAAATAGTAGGTGATTCAGCAAATCTACGTCTCTGCGTTTTTTTATATTCAATAACTCTATTCAAATTAGGGATATTAGTTAACAAACTCATTGACGTTTTATTATTATATATACAATAACACCCTTCATCCAAAAAAAAGAAATTTTTTTCTCGTCCAGTTCATCTAGACTCGCTCTATGCTGAAAAATGTTATCTGTATATCTATTTTCTTTCTATAGACATTCATGCTTTTAGCATGTTATATTTCTATTCGTATTCTTGGAAGGGGTCAATGTTATCGAGCAACAATTATTCTACAAAAGAAGGAAAATGTTATATGTTGGAGATCTTCAATGATTATGAAGAATATTTTAACCTGTCAACCGAAACTATGATAATCGTACATCTTTTAGATGCTAAATATATTATCTGAGCAATGAGAGATATTTTTGACTCCTTCTTTCTTGGGTATTTTCTGTTTCTCAGGAAAATAATCATTATGACTGAATTGGTTTAATCTCCTTCTTTTTGAATTGACAATCACATTGGTTACAATTTTAATAATTAGTAGACAAAGAACAACAGACGTCGAAATATATCCTAAAAATTGATCGTTAGCATTTAATATATACCGACTTTTTAATATTTTTAACTTATACTCACTTTTTAAACAACCTCAGGATTTTTTCTCCTCCTCCTCTTTCTTCTTCGGGTGACACTGACAGTGATTTTATATGGTATTTGTAAACTAATTTTAAGGTAGTTTATGATATTTTACAGTGGTGTTGTGGCGGTTTAGTTTTTACTATTGTATAGGGTTTCTTCTTCTTCTTTTTCTTAATTAGGTTCGTTAGATTTACTATTGTTTTGACAAATTGATGATTGGGGTTTGTCCTTGATGATATTTAGAGGTTACGTTTAAAATTTGAATTCATTTAGAGCAGATTTAGGTATTAAATCATATATTAGATATTTGGACTGTTAAAATTCGAAGAACAAATTTTTGTTCCTCGGCAATTCCACTTCAGGCATATTTGGCCTTAATTGCATTGATGATATGCTAAAATTATGTATTTTAGTCGATTATTACACTCTAATTTACTGCACTTTAATTGAGTTTGAGCTTTAATTGTTAGTGTTTTGCACTAATTTTGTGTTTTATGTCTTGTAGGAGTGATTCCGAGCTATATAGATGTTATGGAATGAATTAAAGTGATTTGGAGCTTTGAAATCTGAGTAAAAGCCCAAGGAATTAAGTCGAGATCAAATTCGGGGATCAACGGATGATAGAGCAACAAAACGAAGAATCGAATAGGCATATTGCGCACTGTCTAGTAAAATACACATAATATTTTTCTCATAACTCCATTTGGGCTCAACAATATAAGGTTGAAAAAATAATTAAAAGGGCTACAACTTTTATGTTTTACGTTTTTCTAAATTCTAAACGCAACAGGGTGAAACATGCGATCGAAACCGCGACCACAGACCTGAGGCGGGCTGAGGCAATATACCTGCCATATACCACGGTCCCACCGCGGACGTGGCCATCCGGGCCTGAAAACTTGTCCTTTTTTCGTGTAGGAGAGTGTATAATTGTTTGGGCTCGACCCTACTTGGTATATATACATAGAAAAATGGTATTTTAAGAGGTTGTACATATATTTTACATAATTTAGACCTAAGGGGGCTAAGGAGTCCGGAGATTCGACCTAAGGAGGTACAGACACAATAGGAGCAAGGCGGGAATTCTTCTATGAGTTTTTCCTTCCTCTTCCTATTTTTTATTGTTGGTTATGATTATTTAGTATTGTAGTTTTACATGCTATTATGAATAGCTAATTTGTTATCTAGGGTTTTGATAGAACCTTTTGTAGGATAAATTTTTGTTATGTTTTTATATTATTGAGTTGTAGTATTTTCTCTATTTGTTAAACTATATTATTCTTGTGGTTGATTGAAGGGCCCTCAGTTAGTTGTGCCTATTTAGTATGTATTACTCGGGAAAGAGTGCATATTTATGTAGTTGTTGAACAACGTCACTCCCGACGTATGTGAGGAATCAATAACCAAGAGTTTAAAGGTTGGATTAGGAATAACAAAACCTTGGGTGCGATCTAAGTGAGCTGTAATTAAAGCCAGCTAGCGTAACTCGGGAGAGTGCGTCTAGTATATTGTGATAATTACTCGAGAGAAAGTTACGACAGTCAGAGCGCTCATGATCGGCGAATTTATAGAAAACGTAGCGGGAAGGATTTCGACAATTGGGGAAATCATAACTCTAGACCTCCTTAATCTTGACTCCAATCCTTATCCTTATTAATTAATAGTTTTACGGCTTTCTAGATTTGTTAGTTAATTGGATTAAAATAAATATTATAATCTTTATAATTAGAAAATTGTTTGGACTTGTGTTTTCTAGCGATATTGAATAACTATAGCCAAGTCTTAGTTATCTGTGGGATTTGATTCCGGACTTGTAAACCGGATTATATTTGCAATGACCGCTTAGTCCTTTTTATAAGGCATAGTTGGGCATGATCATGCATAAAAATGTTTTTGCACTTCAGACATTTTTGGCCTTAAGGCATCTAGCTCCAGACATATTGTCCTTAAGTGTAGGAAAACGTTTGTTGCACTTCCGACCTTTTGGCCTTAAGTGCATCTAAAGTGCAATTTTTCACTTCAGACCTATTTGGCCTTATGTGTATCTGAAGTACAATTTTCACTTCATACATATTTGGCCTTAATTATAGGAAAATGTTTGTCATCCTTCAGACCTTTTTGGCCTTATGTTCATCTAAAATGCAATTTTTCACTTGACTAATTGGTTTCAAATGTATGAAACCATTGGTTGCACTTCAGACCTATGTGGCATTAAGTGAGTCTGACGTGAAATTTTTTAATTTCAGACTAATTCCTTTTTTAACTCAGGCCCGATAAGTCTGAAGTTGATCATAAAGTGAATAGACTTGCAAATTTCTTTCTTTTATAAATTGGATTTTGTTCAATTGTGACCCCAAAAATGCGTACAGATGCAAAAGCCCCATATATATATATATATATATATATAGAGAGAGAGAGAGAGAGGGATTCCATTTATTCGTTTAGTTATCGTTACAAAGCAAACTCGATCAGTAAATACCTAGACGCACGTTTTATTAACTAATTTTAAAATACGTGTGTTCGCACGTGTTAACTAGTCGAAAATATATGCAAAACGGATGAATTATGTAAAATAGCAATTTGCATTAAATGAATGCAACAATAATTTAAATAAATAAAATAATATTATATGTTAATCTAATTGTTGAATTCAATTGGATATCTTTTTTTAATATGAAAGGATTTTATTTATTATAACTATTCAACATTAAGTACAAAAGCATAACAAGTGCCACTACTGCTACGATGGACTCTACATATACCACTTAGAGCATTTTCATTTCCTAAAGGCTAAAGCAGCAGCCAAACTTATATACGAACTATTTGAAATATATCTTACACAAGAAAAGTCCTCTAATCTTTATGGTAGGTATCCACCACAAATTCAGGAGGTGTTGCACAAATACAAATTATTAGACATCTTTAGACTTCACAAATTACATATCAACAGTTTAGTTCACTTACCTTATATTGTATTTTTTATTGTCGCTATTCATTCATTAATGGAGAACATCCTAGAAATTTTAGTATAATCCAGAGATTGAATTATTTGAGAAGAAGAAATTTTGATTTTGAAAATTAACCACTAGGGGAAAAGAAGAATATAATTAGATATTTAGCATTGGGAGCGATGACGACGTGAAACTCATGGAAATCAACATTGCCAATTCCAGAATAATGTCCGGCGGAAATTATAGATAAGTTACAACGAATCTATATAGGAACTTACAATATTAGAATGATGATTTGTAATTAGGCTACTAAAAGGTCTGGTTTAAACAGAACCCTTCATAGAAGGTGGGTGCGTAGATTAAGTGTTCTTCAAAAGAATATTTGTATGTGAAATTTAAAAGTTCTATTAATAAAATAAAAGGCTCTAAGCTTTGAATTTTCTTTTATGAATTGTCTAGTTACTTAATGGCTTGAAATTGTATTAAATAAATTACAACTCTATTATAATTACTAAAATATTTCATTACAAGTCTTTTATTTTAATATTTTATATCTTTACTTAGTTTCTTTATAATTTATTAAGTTTTAAGTTTATTAAATAAGTCAAAAAATTAGCCGTTGCAAAACTTAGTCATTGTCAAAAAACTAGTCGTTGCAAACTTAAAACTTAAATAATAGTAAAAAAAAATTCTTCCAAAAAAGGCCGACTTACCGTCTTATCCTATCTCGTCCCGTCCCATCCTATTTGTTAGCGGGATGTGATGAGCCTACTGTTTTGTTTCGTTTATTCCGTCACATCCCGTTCTGCCACTGTCCCGGCTAAATGTCATCCCATTCCATCCCGTCTCGTTGGATAGCCACAGATTTTGGTGGATCCTCGAACAAGTTCACTATTGTTGTAGAATATGCAAAATTGGTACTTCAACTCGTTATACGAACTATGTATTTTTTTATTATAATTGTGGTGTCTGGGCTAGCTTGTGTGCTCTTCGACTAATTTTACGGGATATATATTGCCTCTCGCTAGAAAGAAATATCAAGTAACTCTATCCATCAAGGCTTGATACGAACTACGTGTAACAACAACTTCCAAAATAAATCTATCACTTAGTTCAAGCGGGAAAAAATGTATTCATTGGGTTATCACTACTCGGATGCAGGCTTACGAAGCGGTGTCACACGACACCGCTTTGTCATAAAATTTTACTAAATATATATATCAATACTGTACGAAAACAGATAAGTAAGAAAAAATGACATCACTTAACATAAATTGTATCTTGTTGGTTATGTGTTTAATTTTGCTCTAGGAGGTCAATGGTTCAAACCTCAACTAGCACATTTTTTTTTTGCAAATATGTTCTAAAAATTGTGATGAAGTGAAAAATATGTGAGAGAGCCTTTGTAGTTAAAAATTGTGATGAAGTGGAAAATATATTTGAGAGCCTTTGTGGTTAAAAATTGTGATGAAGTGGAATTGAACCCAGGACCTTTTCTAACTTAAACTCAACAAAACTAACGGACTAAAGCTATTTCTTATCTAGAAGTATGATAATTAAATTTATATCCCAGTTCTTCTATAAATTCCAATACTACTTACAAAAATTTTTACGTACGCCCTTAATTACTAAAACCTTTTTTGACCATCTTACTAATATTTTTAAGAATTACAAAAATTAAGCAGATTTTGAAGTAATTAAAATATTTTGTGAAAATTATTGTTCAATATAATGATCTAAAAGTCGGAGTAGTATATACTTTATTAATGGAATGTGTAACACGGCTTAGCTTGATGTCAAGCAATTTGACTAATTCAAAGTCTTTATCCAGATTTTAAAGCAACATTGGCGAAGCTAAAGTTTTAGTTACGAATTCAGCAAAATTCAATAGCTTTTACCAAAACTCTATATTTATGTTAAGAATTTTTATATATAAATAGTTAATTTATTCAACACATAATAGTTACCTTTTTTAGAATTCAAAATCCATAAACTCAAAATTTTAAATCCTCTTCTGATTGGATTAGTTAAGGAATACTAAATGATACTATCATATTAAACTCTTCTAAATTTATATTCATAGGCACATGACATACGCACAATGTGTGTAACAATATGTTGGTTTGGTCTCAATTATGTAATACACTCACTAGCAGTGGCGAAGCCACACGGTGTTTAGGGTGGTCAGTTGTCGAAAAATTGTACCGTATATATAGGTAAAATATTATGTTTTAGAAGTATATAATATATATTGAATACCTTTTGTCAAAAAAAAATTTCACTTCTTTTAAATTTGAACACTCTTGAAAAAATTCATAACTTCGCCACTGCTCACTGGGGACGCATTGCTCTACCTGTAGCTATAGCAGCAGCAACAAAAACAACACAAAATAGAAGAAAAACAGAAGAAAACAAATAAAAGCAAAATACCCGAAGATGCACTCTCATATAATTTAAGTGGCAGAATTTCTCAGGAAAATTAGCATTTCAGAAAATTGAGATTGAAATTCACCATAAAATTGTATCTTTTTAACTGAATTAAACCGTTATTTAGCAAAACACGAAATTCCTTTGTTTTTTGGCGAAGGCAATAGAATTATTATCTATTAGCGACAGGGTAGTGAAATGATCAACCACATACTATTAAAGTGAAATTCACCATGAATTTGCATCTTTTTAACTGATTAAAATGTTCTTTATCAAAACACGAAATTCTTTTTTTTTTTTTTTTGGCCAAGGAATAGGATTAATATCTATAGAAACGGGGTAGTTAGCTGATCTACCACATATAATTAAAGTGAAATTCACCATGAAATTGTATCTTTTTAACTGAATTAAAATGTTATTTATCAAAACACGAAATTAAGGAAATAGGATTTTTTATCTATGGCAAAGGATAGTGAAATGATCAACCACATACCGTTAAAGTGATATATAGAGTATAAATTAACACGAGTAATTGACAAACATACCTAATTTGATTGGAATCCAAGATCTTCTCTCTTTTTTTTTAGTTTAAATCTTAATTAACCTCGGCTGATTAATAGAATACAATTTCGTGCAAATTAAATTAACAGTGGTCAAAAAAAAATTCATGTACTTGTCCCTAATAAAATTCAGATGCAAGAATAGGTAGTCATGATATAGTGGAGTATAAAATTTGTCAGGTTTGCGAATGCCAAGTTGTTAGGCTTGAAGACATATATAACTCCAAATTGCGTTTAAGTCTTTGTTCTTTTAAATATTCCAATTTGCATTGGTCCTTAAAAGTCAAGCCATTGTCTCCGGTATAATATGCTGGAATTTAATTATATTTATACTAGAACTTCAGCATAATATATTGGCATATTTTTCGTATTTTAATAAGTATTTTTACTCAGATTTATCTTTACATAAAAAGTAACTAAATTTTGATTACTTTTGAAAGTGTGGCTATTTTTAAATGACCACTCGTAAATCTGACTATTTTTAATTTCTCCCGCAACACCACCCAAAAGATAAATCCGCTAAGTATGCTGAAATAAAATAAATAATTATATATTTCATGCGTTTGGATTATGACATATAATGAATCTGATGACTGATATATAGTGCTAAATAGAAAGTCTTTGACACAAAACCATTGAATAGACATTAACGTAAATCTAACGATAGTATATTAACACATTTCATTCATATTGTTTTAAATTAGCATGTCACTCTTAGCTTTAATTTACTTCTTAGATATGTAAGTTTATTACTCCCTCCGTTTCAATTTATGTGAACCTATTTCTTTTTTAGTTCATGCCAAAAAGAATGACTTATTTCCTTATTTGGAAATAATTTACCTTTATGCAATGATTTATAGCCACACAAAATAAAGGTGTTTCATTTTATACCACAAGATCAAAAGTCTTCTCTCTTTTCTTAAACTCCATGCACAATTAAATGGATTCACGTAAATTAAAACGGATGGAATATAAAAAAGTTTCTCCTAGCTTACCTTCTTGGCCATTGTATAGAGTCAACTATACTATAAGTTAAAGACTGGTCATACTGTTTACTAAATCAAGCAAAATTTAACACAGTAAAACTGATGACAAGTGACAACCTGTACTTTCCTTTCCAATGCGCATACAAGTAGTAAGTTGAAGAGTTGAAGAAATAAGTTAGAAACTTCTTATAGGAATGGTTCCTGCGGAGTGCGGAATGAAAATTTTTATTTTATATCTTATACAACTTACACTAGTTGTATATGTTAATTTTTTATCTTATAGTTTTGTGGGCCCAGAATTTTGTGGATCCAGAAGTGTAAGATTGGGTCCATAATTTTGTAAGACAAAAAAGAGTCTCGTACAACTAGTGTCAGTTGTAAAAAAAAAAAAAAAAAAAAAAAAAAAACTCGTGCGGAAGGGACATTTGATTATGGCAACATTGGGATTCACGCAATTGAGGAGACATTATACATACTGTCTTTTAAAGTGAATTACTAGTATTATATTTCTTTCTTTCCTTTTTTTTTTCTTTTTTTTTTTCTTTTCTTTCTTTCCTTTTTAAATCTTTGATTCTTCATTATATGGTTGTGGGAAATGAATAATTTTGAAAAAGTAAAAGGTAATTTGGAGCTTTTAAGCTTGGAGATGTATATGTTATATTTAAAGTATTTTCCTTGTTCTAATGAACATCTTGATTTAAGTATAAATTTTTGTATGGGTCAGAATCTGACCACACGATCACGACGGTGATGAACCTGTCTTAATTATCTTGCGGTGGTAGCTAATGAACTCGATCCCCTTTGAGCCCTCTCCATGAGGAGAAATTATCCCCCCCCCCCCGACCCGATCGAGGTAAGGTGCGATGAGCACGAGAAATCTTCGACTATATATAGAGGGCAGGAGAGTCAGAGAAAGGGGGACTTCTCCATTTTGTTCTTTCTCATCCTCCAGCATAAAACGCCAAAAGAGATAAAACTCCAGAAAAAGCTCACGGAGCCCGCAAGAAAAGGGGAAGAGATCTTTCATCTTCGACGATTCTTGAAGGAGATAATTTGATTGTAATTTCCTGAACCTCTCTAAGTGGAGGCAGGACAAATCTTGATAATCAATAAAATTTTCCAAATATTATTCCTGTTTAATCTTCTATTTTATAATTCTATCTTTTGATCTGTGATTAATTATGATTCACTATGATTTTCTCTGTCATCTATATTGATTGATTTGCTCAGAAAGTGTTGAACAACTTTTGAGTCGAACAATTTCTGCCAAACAATTGAACAACACGTTTCTTAGTTCCATGCACTCCCTTTTGCCCAAAAGTAATACTACTAAAAAGTCACTTACCATCAAGCGTTGATGCCTTTTTCTTTTTTACTATGATTTTCCAAAACAACCCAAAAATGGAGTAGATTATAATAAGTATTTTAGATCCACATAAATTGTAAAAGTTATGGATCAAGTTTTTGGAGTACTTATAATAATATATACTATTAAGATCATGAGTTTGAGCCAAGTTGCCGAGTTGTCAAAGAAAATAATATCTTAGAGTACACCAAGCACATGACTCCAAAAACTAGGGTACAAATGCTGAAGTTAAAGTTTCCTTGTCTTATTAGTCATGGTTGATTAAGTAACTTAGAAGAACTTTATTAAAAATATTCTTTTGATTAATTGTCTAATTATTAGTGGTAAAGTTAGTGAGAGATCTTTTTCCTTGTAGGCATTCTGAATTGTCCTTTTTCTCCCAGTAGATTTCAAGTGAAACTTATAAACTCAAACAAGTATATATTTCTGAAGGTTTACTAGGACACAAGCATAAAAGCATAAAGTCGTATACATGTCTTTAAACGTGACTATTGGTTCAAATTCATATTAACAAAAATTTACAAGAAAGAAAAGAAAATGCAAATCCACCATAGCTAAAATAAAGTTGTGAGTGCTGCTCCGGCAATTACCTTAAAAATGGGCTGGAGTGTTCGATTTAATTAAACCAACTTTGCTCGCACAAACAGGAACAGATATTAAAGTGTCATTGTCTTTAGACAACAACTAGGGAGGCTAAACAGATTCAAGGAACAATAGCCTGGTACACATGAAACAACCTGCTTTATGGTACAAGGGCAACAAAAGTTATAACATATTCATTACAACTTATGTTAATTGTACTCCAACACAATCTCTTGGCTAAACAATTGCTGATAAATTATCCTCATCTATTGATGGCGAAAAAGGTCTCTGCCATCGGAAATGCACAATGAAACACTCGAGGTGATTTCACCAATTCAGTATGTAATTGCAAAATTCCTGAAGCTCAAAGGTAAAACAGAGGTCTCAGCACTACGTTTTTCTTTTTTTCTTTAAAGTCGAAATTTGAGGGTACAAGAAGGTAACAGTCTGATAGTCATTATATGATACAGCATGCCATAAACCTGCACTGCTCCAAAGGTTCGAATTAGAGGACAGAAGTTTCATCTTTTGGGATCTGTAATTGTGTTTCCTGTAGTTGTTCCAAAGAATTTGGTCAGCATATAACAATAAAGGTTCCTACAGAAGCCAACGGTTCAAGGTATTTAGAGATCAGAAGCAGCCAGTTTGACTCTTCCTCATAACATGGTGAGAAGCAGGATTTCTGATACTGGACAAGAACATCCAACAGAAACATTTCATTCTGCCGCTCAGCCATTCTGTTTAGGAGTAATGGTCAATTGTGCAAGCTCTCATGTACAATTGAACACATTTGTCATTCATTCCATATCACTAATGGTCTTGGAATTCCTTAAGCTCTCACAACCTGGACAATTGTGCAAGCTCTCATGTATATAAATATCACAATCAAGGCAGAAGTGTTGTTTGCAATTTGGACAAGCAACCTGTAGACCTGGCAAATTTCCTGCATCAATCGAATAGAAAGAAAAGTAGAATAAGCAAAAAGTGAGAAGCTGTACATTAAGTTTGCATAAGAAGAGGCAGATTGCTCTTTTCCAAATTTTATGATCCCAAGACATGGTTGGTCCAAACACGGCTCATTTTCCTGAATCATTTCCCAGTTCAACAGAAGTCATCAGAAATTTGTCTAAAACGGAGCTGGTTGGATACATCTACAAACACATTGTTCAACAGGTACCTCCTTCACAGACCAATTTCGGCATTGCTTGAACAGTTATATGAACACAGTCGTCAAAAAGTCATCGCCAACAACAATAACAATCCTAGTATAATCCCACAAGTTGGGTCTAGGGAGGGTAATGTGTACGCAGACCTTACCCCTACCTCATGAGGATAGAGAGACCAAACAGTCATCAAACGACATAATCACAAACACACAGCAAGAAGCACAAAATTATAATATAAGAAGTTTATCATCTCAGACGTGGCATAATTTAAGCTCTTGATACTAAATGCATCTAATCTTTTGAAGAGCACTAGAAATATTTCTTTTGCTCCAGTTCAAAAGTCAGTTACACTATTAGTGAAAGTTTTTTGTTTTTTTATTATTTTCTTGTCTGAGAAATGCACATAATAGAAACATATTATAAATCATTTCATGATTTCCATTCTAACATAAAATTACCCTGCTTTCAGGGGAAATCAGAACCCAACACCTTTAGGGGTCGTTTGGTAAGTTGGGATAAAAGGAATAAATTTATACCATCAACCAAACAGTGTATAAACTTAGTCCCAAATTTAATCCTGGATATCCCATCTTATTCCACCTTATCCCATCAAACTTGGTATTATTTTATTTCACCTCTCAAGTTGAGATAAACTAGTCTAGGGACTATAATCCCGGGATAATTTAGTCCACGTACCAAACGACCCCTTAGGATCGCAGATTGCTGCTTTAGCAATGGTTTTCTCTTCTTTTCTTTTTTCAGAAAGGTAATATACCACTTTAGCGACAGTTATATCTGATACTAGGGTGCTCATTGTTATTTGACTCTTGACCAGGTTCGAACATCCAATCATTATGATGTTGGGGAACTCAAGGGTCCTTTATTTTATAAGGAAATTTTTTTATTAAGATGGTACAGCAATTACATATAAAAAAGAAGGCTCAGTCTGTTTAACCATTATGCGTCGCGGAATTGGCTATGTAACCAAGGGTCTTACGGCCTTCTTGGTAAAAATGAGTCTTTGGAGTACTTTAAGATTATATTACGTGTCTATTAATTGTGCTTGCGGGACGAGGTGAACATTGCAGACCATTGGTAATCAATAATTGTTTTGACTGAATAGAAGTTGTTGCAGCCCCTATAGTTGGACCAAGGACATCAAATGCCCCTGCCAGCAAATTTATGTAGTCTCCGTCATTGACACCTGTCAAGTCCTACTGCTGAGGCAGCATAATGAAGAGTAAGCAATAACTACAAAAGCAGCACAAGATCTCTGTATCTATCATATTAAGACTATAATGAGCACATTTTAAAGAACATCAAAACTCGTCCAAAAACGTTGTAGTAATCTTCTTGAATTGCATTTTATTATTGTGATATGAATTGTATTTCTTACTATGGCGCTGTTAGAATGATTTATTCATGTGTTCACTTGTTTAAACATGGACACCCCTTGCAAAATATTCTGCATGCGCCAGTGCTTGCATTCAAGAAACAAGGATAAACGACTATTAGGAAAGAAAGTAGTAGAGTTTCACATTCCTATTTCCCTATCACTTGCTCAATTGGAAGTCGGTGTGTAGCTGACAATAAGAAGCATCGTTTTGACAATTTGGTATTGCAAAGCAATCCTATAATGGAAAACTCAGAGCTGTGCTACATATAGTAAAGAGTAAAAGCGGTCTGCAAGAAAATAGCATTTAAAGTTGGCACAAATATGACTATGCAGGATAAATAGTCTTATATTTAACGTCAATTGTTTGCCTCTTATAAACATGTAGTTTCATCATTACTGTAAGATTAGTGACACAGTCAAACCATCCACAAGAGTTGATTATTAGTGCTAGTCCGTGTAAGGCACATGTTTACAGAAAAACTAGCAGATAATGTTAGTTAGCTTAGACATGTCACAATGCCATCATTAAAAATACAACCAAAAAGGATGCATCTCAAGAACCAGAGAACAAAATATAGAAAAAGAAGCAAACAAAGTCGTTTGCCACGGCGAAAAAATAAAAGTTGGAAGAAAACGAAAACCACTTCGTCATATTCTCAATCTATGAGGAAAGAAAAACTTACTTGATTTTTATTTAGCTTTTTTCCCTTTTAAAACCTCTTCCCTTAATCCCTTCCCTTCCCCTTCCTCTCCCCCTTTCCCCATAACCCCACCCAACAAGAACGTAAATGATACAACATTGTGTATGGTGATGCTTTTTCTCACAAGGTTCTCATTCTTTATAAATCTGCATAGATTTGATATCATTAAAGAAAGTCTGAAACTATCTTTTTCACTGTTACAATAGGAAGTTTTAACTCACTTAGTTACCCTTCCAGTTCAATTTGTAAGGACGATAGACACATAGACAAAAACTTTATATCCTATCATACCAGACAACAACAATTATGCAAATGTTTTTTACCATTCTGTGCAGCTATGAACTCAACAAAAGGAACTTGCTGTCCTCAGTGAGACAAGACGCTTGAGGTCAGGGTTATGTACCCCAGGGTTAATCTGATAAACTACTCCATTTGAGAATTATCTCCTTAACAGAACATCCTAACATTTCCATGAACAAAAGCGAATATTTGCCCCCCCCCCCCCCCCCCGACAACCCCACACATACAAAAAGCAAATGTTTTATAGATATCCTATGTGACTGGGTGCTTTATTCTCAGATTGGCTTTTAATGGTTACTTACAATACAATCCTCAGAGAAAACAGAAAAGACGGATGTTCCTTGCTTTGACATGACTCTTATACCACTTGACAGTTCCAAGTTTGAAAATAAGCTTGAAGGCTGCTCTTACCAGGATTTAGGAGACTTTGCTGGCAACCAAAGCAATTCTTTGGTAACTTGTGAATATCTTTCAGAAGTGAGGGTGAAACATCATCAAATGGCCTTATTGGGAACAGGTGGTGATATGACCTTGCCAAATGTGGAGAAGACACAAGGGTCAGTCCGCAGATACAACACTCAGTAGGCAGCTCACATACGCGTGCTTTGCATCTCGGACAAGTGTATCCACCACCAACCTTAGCCTCTTTATGACATGAACAAATTGAAATGACACCCTCTGCTGCTCTTTGGGGGAATCCCATCTTGATCAAATTTGCAACAGCAAACTCTGCAATCGCTGGAGGAGGTGGGGCATGCTCTAATACCAACTCTTTTAAATGAGGCTGACAGGGCAATAACCATTAATCGAATCAAAAAAAAGTTTAACAATATTGTTCAAGAAGTCGAGAAGCATGTGTGTTGTTCTAATCATTATTCAATGAGACAGTTTTACATAGTAGGCAGTTAGAAACAAATGTCTCCTAAATTTCATACATAAGATTTCTTTGTTATCTCACAGGTTTTCACGTTACCATTACTTCAGACCTCAATAATTCATTCTCACCTCATCCAACGCAACAAAATACATTCCACCAGTCTCTTGGCAGAGATGCTTGCATATATAGAGTTCGGCAGAGAGACCAATTACTGAGCACCTTATCTTAGACGCTTTACATTTTTGGATGGTTCCGAGTATATCCCCCGGATCACATGTGCTAAGCGCAGAATACAAAATAAGGACTTCACGATGACCATATGACGGGATCTGATTTAGGAGGTCACACACAAGATCTAGGCCATTCTGAAGGGATGCATCACCTGACGTCCCCAATTTACCCATCAATGCTTTGATATGAGCCTCCGGACTGCCACCAAGATCTGTTAAACACTGAGCTACTCCATCTTTCAAGATCACCAAGCCAATCTGACTGAGGGGATTCTGATCAAAAAATTCTCTTACAAACGCTTCCACTTGCTTAGCAACTACAACCATTCGGCTTGGTTTATAATCCATTTCTGCAGCTGCCTAAAATTCAAAATGCAATCAATAATAACTCAAAAGTTTTATAAGGTTCATGAAATCATGGCCGTTACTGTAGCTTTCAAAATTGTCCAGGCTTAATGGAAATGAGTACTTTAAAGTTTCTCTTTTAATAATTCCAGCTTTGTAGTACTCAAAGCATTTCAATTTTTGTGCGAGCTTTCCAAGTTTGCTTGGGTGTTGCGGAGCTATTATCATGTAGGATAAGTATCAAATAGATGCAATCAATTCTCAGAAACACTTACAAGCAATGTGGACAAAGAAACCTCGAGAAAATGTCAAAAAGTTGGATGCTGAAATCTTGAAAGGTAGAGAATTGTCAGCATGATCTTTACATGTAAATGTTTATGATTGTTTATCGCACCTTTCAATTTTAAAAGAAAGCATGCAGTGCACTGATAAACTCAATTCCACTAAAGGGGCATTTTTAAAGGCAATAACTGTCATAGGCAGACTCAGTTGACAATTGTCTCAGAATTTCAAAAATTGGTCCAAAGGAATCAATGCAATGTGCTGTTCAGGAATACATGGTGACATCAAAACTGAAAGTGGTACTCGCTAGAATATTAATTAAGTTTACTGATCAAAGATGAGCACCCAATTGCATGCCATACAGCAGCGTAATTTTCTGACAAAATTGTTCAAAATATTGGTTTCTTAAAACCATTACTAGAAACAGAAAAATACTTAGCTTTCTTAATATCTCATAGCGTAACATAAACAAGCTGCAATCACTAAAACTTCAGCCCTAGATGCAAATAAAAATCTGTAAACAAAAGAACTGCTGGTTTTTTAGAAGAATCAAACTGTATTCCTTATAAACAAACATTTGCTAGCATCAAAAAGGGGATCGCCAGATTGTCCGGTACACCGGACTTCTGGACCCAATAAACTTTATCTTGAGATAACTCCTTTACAAACAGATAAAATATAGATGCTTACATAATTTTTGCATAACTCTAAATCAAAAACTAAACCATCAAATGTCAGTAACCAACTATGCAATGCACTTTTTGTACAATCATAAAGGATTACACATACCCTGGAGAAATCAATGACAATGTAAAGGTAGCGAATCAGGCCCTTCTGAACTCGGGCAGCGGTTGCAGTGCGGAGACGTCGTCGATACTGAGCATGGGATAGAGTTTTGTTGTCAATTGGACGAAGGAGTCCAGATTCATCCTCTTGCAAAGACTCCCATGATCGTTCATCTGCATAAGTTCTTTCCCACGCTTCTCGACCTCTCCCACTTTCCTCATCCTCATCCTCTTCTTCTCGGTTAAATTGTTTTTCTTCATTGTTCATTTTCCTGTCTGATATAATGCCGACTCTCAATATGATGACCAAATACTTGAGAAATTAACTGTAAAAAGCCAATATTAATACAAGAAGTTACATGTGGGAGTTCTGATCTCTTTGCATTTACGAACCCCTATTGTATACACTATTTCTCGATTTGCTTCCGGTCCTTGACATTTTTTTTTTGGGGGGGGGGGGGGGGGGTTGTTTCCCTAAAGTGTGCACCATTTTTTTCATGAACACTATCATTTGTTGTTTTATGGTTTGTCCCTTAATGTGCGCACCATTTTTTGGGTTTGCACCCTATCTTTCACCCTATCTTTATTAAAATTTAAAACATTCCATTTGTGAATGGGCAAAAGAGGGATGATTTCTTTATTAAAATTATAAAACATTCCATTTGTGAATGGGCAAAAGAGAGATGATACCATTGAACGGCACAACTATGGACGATGTAACACTACATTCCATCCGCATCTAGTCATCTCTATATTCATTCATTGCAACGTTTTCAGTTCCACTTTTATAACACATGCTCTTAAAGGACTTCTCAATGGAGGAATATGCTAAAAGTTTCGTTTTTAAGAGGATTGCTTCAATAATGAAGACATAAATGCATACAATCAAAAGGATCTTGTTGGATTTTACCAAGGCGTGGAAAGCCGAATTCCATTTTTTTTTACTGTGAATATGATCAGGATCGAAAGAATTTATGAAGCTAGTCAGGTGAAGGAGGAAAAGATTGACCAATGTGGGAAAGGAGTTTTTGAGGCATATGTTTTTGTATGGAAATAGTTGGAGATGCTACAAAGATGAAACATACATTGACAGTGATGAGTAGCTGATAGAGTGCTAGGTGTTCTTAAATTGTATTATTTCTATTTGATCCTTCATAAATGAAATGTTCTGTGACTTTACAAAGTAAATCAGCATACATTAGGGAAAATCCTAAAACAACTAATGGTAAGTGCAAATCAAAACGGTGCATACATTAGAGGGAAATACTTTTGATCGGTAAAAAAAAGGATTAGAATAAATTAAAAAATGATGCATACAACAAGGGTGCAAAATTTAAGAAACTCATAGAAGTATATAAAGTAGTGAATGATGAATGAAAAAACCCATTAGGTTTAGCTAGCACCTTTAATATTTAAAGTTGAAAGAACACAGTTGCTAAGCGAGTTTGAGACATTAATCTTTTTGATAACCCCAAGTTTGAAACTTTATCATAACATTTAATCAACAGATACATGATCACCAAAATGTATCAAATCAAAACCAGAAAATCAGCAGAAAATTAGACATGAACAACCCAAAATCACAAAAAATAATACTCACTCCGTTTCAATTTATGTGAACCCATTTGACTGGGCACGGAGTTTAAGAAAAGAGAGACCATTTTTGATCTTGTGGCGTAAAATGAGGCACCTTTATTTTGTGTGGCTATAAATCATTACATAAAGGTAAATTGTTTCCAAATAAGTAAAGGGGTCATTCTTTTTGGCACGGACTAAAAAGGAAATAGGTTCACATAAATTAAACGGAGGGAGTATTTTTTAATCCTAACAAGGTAAATAACCCAACACAATAGGAGAAACCCTCAATAGAAATGCAGTCATTTCTAAAGATTTTGCAAGGGTAACAGATAATTAGCTTACTTTACTCGTAGTGCGCCGACCAGCTACCCTCGCCGATGAATTTGGCCGATACAGAGCCGGCGGTTGAGTGGAAGAAGAAACTGAGAACCAGTTAACCTACAATTTCAAAGTAGGATCTGCTCTTTTCAATGCTCAACAGCGGCTCTGTGGTGTATTTTGATTCGCCGGAGAGGAGAAAGAAACAAGAACTTGGCTTTATAAAAACTCAAAGTGGTAGTAGCACTAAGATTTAAGCTTATTTAGTGTGGAATTAATCTTAGGGTTAGTCACTCTGTCCATCTAAAATAGAACGCTACCAGCTACCACGTACTCTGTTTTATTTTATATGACTTTGCTTAACGGAAGACCAATATAAGAAAGAAAATAAAGAACTTTGATATATTAGTATATATACAACCACAACAACAATAGTCTCATAAATGGGATATCAGGCCGGTAGATGTTTATCACAAAAATAGTTTTTATGATCAAAGTTAATATTAAGGAATATTAAGTTAAAATCGAATTACTAATAACAAAAATTACTTCACTTTCTTGGTAATGCAAAAATAAAGTAATTAATTGAATTAATAAATAAAGGAAAGTTTATTGTTGGTTGCTAATCTACCCTAGAATTGCAGATTGGAATTTTCAATCAATAAAATAAAAGATTGATTGCATATATTTAGAGATATTCGATCATACGAAGGTAGGGGTCCTCATATAAGGATACACAATTATAACGGTTTTCATACTTAGTGCTCACTCGTTAATGGCATTAATTGCGTTGACTGCCCGTAACCAAATTTACTTGTAATGATTATGGTAACAATAGAGGATCGCGTGTAATCAAAGCTAATGTTGATTCCCCTTCCATATTTACAACCGACTCATGAATATCCTTTTACAGTCTTCATGCATCTCGTGCCTATTTTTTTTTTTCCAGCTGTCAGATCTGGTACCCTCTTTGATAAAACACCATGGCTATTTTATTTGTGCCTTTCTGTCTTTCTTTATTGATGCAATTATAAGTTCCAGTTGTCACCTCGTCGTTGGTTCATGTGTCGTGCCTTTTTTTATTAATACGGATAGTCCCTGTATTTTTTGAAATATTCAGGAATTGGTAAGTTCACTTATAGGGGGATGTCTTGCCGCCTCTTCCAACTATCATAATTGTTTTTCAAAAACAATGAGACGTACGTCATGTCTATTTAAAGCCCAAGACATGTGTCTCGTTGTAATTGGTTCTGCAATTTTTAGCGCTTTTTAAGGTTTTTTACGGCTGCATCAGTTGCGAAGTGATGGTTCCATGATGACAGTTCATAATGAAGGTTTTCGATGATGGCATTTATTTTCCCTATAATACTATGTCATACACAACTTTGAAAACTTTTTCTTCTCTCTTACATTCATATTCTAATTCTTCTTGTTAGTTCTTCTTCTTCATCTTCTATGTTTTCATCATTAGAGATGACTTCACGTTCTTCAAACCCTTCTTCATCAACGGATCCCTATAAGGTAGTAATTAGTGATGAACTTCCTTTCTCTTTTGCTTCAACTAGAAGTAGAAGAGGTGGCAGACTTCGTAGTTTATGCTCTTTATCTAACCATAGCTCTACCCCTTCTTAGAGGGATACTGCTAAACCTTCCTATCCAAGAACTAGAACTTCCATAACCCATATATCGTCCTCTAGAGAAAAAGATCACAATGAACTCATGTGAGGACCCAATGTATCTGAGATTGTTCCTCGGGAATTTTCTTTCATATTAGATTGTGAAGCTATGAGAAAACAGGTTTCTTCCGTAACATCTCTTAACCCCGATGATCATTGTCTTAGTTTAATCACTGCTGGTCTCATTTGCTTAGTTCGTCATGAAAGCAACTAGAAATCAAATTTCCCAATAACGACCCCTAGTGTTGATGATAGAATTACCTCTTATCATGAAGGTTATTCTTTTATTTACACCTACCATTTTACTTTAGGGTTCAACCCGCTTATTTACCCAGTAATCATCGAATTTTGTCGTTATTTCAATGTGTGCCTTAGCAAGTAGGTCTGATTGTGTGGAGGGAAGTAGTTTGTCTTCGTTATTTGTCGAATTTGGTTTATGTTTCTTTTACTTTTCGTCACTCACTCCATTTATATTCACCAAAGCTCTTTTGCGAGGGTGTTTTCTCTCTTGTGGCAAAAAGTAAGGGAGTTTTAGTCAGCCCCGAGGATGACCGTGATCATGGCTGGTATGCTCAGGTTGTAGTTGTACCCACTCATGACTTAGTAGGTGATAAGAATATACGCTTCCCTAAGAAGTAAAACTTTCCACGTGAGTATTTTTCACTACTTCTTCGTTTCTCGCGATGTTTCAATTTTTTCACATGCGTTTATGTTTATTTTTCATTAACCATGAAATTTTTCAGAGAAATCTTGACTTTCGTGATTGGGTAGAAAAAATATTGACCACTAATCCCAAGGACCAGAGATCTTGGAAAGTTCTTTCTCAGAAATTTGGATGGAAGGTGAAGACCCATAGTATATTTTTATTTCCATGGTTTTCTTTTTCTTTGTTCTTGTTCTTTTTTTCTTATTACTTTCTTGAGCCGAGGGTCTCTTGGAAATAGCCTATCTGTCCCTTGGGGTGTCACACCTCCTTTTTCCGCACCCGCGAGAGCGCGTGGGAGTTTTTCCAATTAAAGGACAATCGAAACGGGATTTATTTATTTAATTCAGAGTCGCCACTTGGAAAAATAATGGTGTCCTAAGTCACCGGTTTTAATCCCGAACCGAGGAAATTTATGACTTTGTATTACAGTCTGCGAAATTAGAAACCTGGATAAGGAATTCTGTTAACCCGGGAGAAGGTGTTAGGCACTCCCGGATTCCATGGTTTTAGCACGGTCGCTCAACTGCAATTTTTGTTTCTATCCGATTTCTTTATATATTTTTTATTTATGTGCTCTTATATTCCGCTTTTTAATTTTAGAAGAATTGCAACGTCACGAAAATACATTTCGAGTCACACCGCAACCAGTACGCCTGTGACTTTAATATATTTCAGTTTCGCCGAGAGTAAGATTTGGGTCACATAAATACGCACCCATATTTAGGAAAGTATTTTATTAAAGTCGTGCCTAAAGAGTCTATCGTGTTGTTTAACTTTGGGAAAGGACCGTGAAATTCACTAAACGGTCCTTCCAAGTCTAAGGTTTTCATTACAATTAATTGAGGGCTCCATGATTTATACGTTATTTAGCGGGGCTCGTCTCATTTTTAAAAGAAAATCCTATAATGACTACATTTTCTCCGTTTAAATTTATCTCTAAAAAATAAAGTAAAAAAAATCTTAATTAATTATATACTAAAAAATCATTCATTAGTTACCAACTTAAGACCATTGTTACCGAAAAGTATACTACTGAAATTGAAATTATAAATAAAAATACAGAATTGACGGGTAGTATTTTTTAAAGAGAAGCTAATTATCTTATAACTAACTTGAACCCATATCGTTAGAAGAATAAACCATTGGAATTAATTAATTGCAACTTATTGGAAACTAAAGCTTACCTTAATTACTAATACTTATTCGAAAGTTCACTAAACTTCGACGTGAACTCAACTAGCATGTTTCAAACCTGTTGGATTAATATTCTTGACCTTATTATATTGATTCGCACTTCGAATATGTTAAACCTATCGATTCCAACTTACATGAGTTCGAAGCTAGATTTCAATAATCCTTCTAAATGTTGCTAAAGATGACTTCAAGATGACAATTGATAGTAGTTATTTCTTAATGATAGGATATCAATTCAAGTAATCAAGACTAAACTTAGCATTAGGGATTGAAACATAAATTTCTGTGATTATGAGCCAAGATGGGAGACTAATTCGCGATACATCTTATTTATTGTTAACACATGTAAATCACAGACCATGAATTCCTTTACCGCTTTAACTACTCTTTTAACTCCAACAAACAATCCATATAATACCCAAAATCGAACTAATTATGATCCATGAGTACTATTCAGTCTAATTAACTTGACAGTCTATTCAATTATACAAGCATATTAAACTACTATCACTCATGCCATTCCATACAACTCAATTATTATTTGGAGTAATCCTTAGTTCCATTACAGTACAATCAAATCATAACAAATCTACATAAAGAAATGTATAAGCTTTTAAAATAGGATAACATCAACAAAAAGCAGCTTCCATTTTTTTCAACTCATATCTTTAGCAGGGGTTGATATATCAACATAAGTTCGAAATATGTACCTGGCAGTCGAAATATAAGTAGAAGAAAAGGAGGTCAGCAACAAACAATAGAGAAGTCAACAGTACAACGGATCAGCAACTTTGAATCCAGTAATAACAGTATAACAACAGCAATCAATGAACTCAAATAACCCAGGAGTGTTTGGATACTTTCAGCAGAACCAATCTTTTTGAATCCAGTAATGACAGTATATGCAATTTAACAGCAGCAATCAATGAACTCAAATAACCCAGGAGTGTTTGAATACTTTCAGCAGAACCAATCTTAAACCAACAGACTTAAAACCAATAGACTCCAAATGCAATCAATCTTTGAATAACGAACAAGAACCGAGAGTTTATCTTGTTTTTGATCTTAAATGAACTAAAAAGACTGAACTTTAATTCAAGACCAAACAAACAATGAGAAAAGCAGATGACAATTCCCTCTTTTTCTTAATTTTCCACAATGTTTTTTTTTTCAATTCTCTCCAGTGTCTTTCTGTATTTCTGTCTCTCTGTTTTTTGTCTGAGTGTTTATCTCTCAATGTGTGAATCTGTCTCTGCTTTCAGTCAGTGTATCTCCTTTTATAGCCTAAAACAGACCCCTTTTTTATTCTAAAGTGTTCCAGCTTTCCCTCTGTTATTCCCTTAGACCATGTGAATCCCTTTAATCCTTTTAATCATCATTCCATCTGTTTTCCAGATCTGTTTTGCCTATTTTATCATTTAAAACTTATTATAAACAAAAGCATCTACCTGTTATTCTCTTATCCCACTTAAATCTGTTTAAGTATGAATTTTAACACTTAAACAACTAACTAAAGGCAGAAACTACTGGAATATACTGCTGTCCAGCAGTTCCAGCAACCCAATCCATGTGCAATGCACCCTAATGCTTATTTCTTAAGCACTTAAACAGATTAAACAACCAGCAAACATCACAAACAATCCTAATTCTGTCCAACAAGAGTTATGGACACAAATGAGGATCAATGTCTGTCTAAAAGTGATAATAACAGACCTACGAACTAATCGACAAACATTCGATCAAACTATTACGATATGTACATTTGGTATTCAAATCATTGCAACAAAACAGTGAATCAAGAATTCTCGGCCAAGTGCCGGGGAATACAAAGCTAATCGTTCGACGACGCTAATCGATGCGAACACGTATTCGACAACATACGTAATCAAACAAACAATCACAACATTAGAATTGACCAACAAACCAATCACCAAAACAGTGAGTTCTCGGCCAAACATAGCTCAAAAATGTAGAATTCGTTATTCGACGAATTTAAACGAATCGAATTCCTATCTTATAACTACGTCATTCATAACAAACAATCAGAAGCAAACAAGTCGACCAAATAAAAGGTCCCAAAAGAAGAAGACATTGAAGATATCCGAGGAAAAGAATTAACAAACAAAAGAAACTAACAAAATAATTAAACTAAATTGACAACTATAAGTAAAAAAAGAAAAGAAAAGAAAAGAAATACCTTGAAACCACAATGGAGCTCGGCCGACTTGGGTTTTGGTGTTCGAGGTCGAAAGGACCTTAATTGAAATGTTTTCCAAGTGAAAACATATCAATTAAGGTCTATTAGACCTCAATTTAACGAAATCCGGCAATTTGAACTTCTTTTTCGGTTTTTAGGGTTCTTGAACATGGGTTTTGGGGTTCGACGGTTTCCGGTTATATTTGAGCCGTACCAAGTTTGGCATTGACATGGGGAAGGTCCGGCGAAGGTGTGGTATAAATTTGGGGTGGTTTGGCGTCGGTTTTAAAATTCCGGCGAACTTCGATTTGATATTCGAAGAGTTCGTGAATGATTCGAGACAAGGGGTTAAGGTATTCATGTAGAGGGGGTCTTGGGGAATCTGGGGTGTAATTTTGGGGCGGTTTGGACCACCGGAACCGCCGTGAGGCGATTTCCGGTGGGGTGGGAGACGGTGGGTGGCGGCGGCGTCTGAAGAAAATGGGAGATGAGGTGTTTGGATTAGGGTTTGGGGGGTTTTGGTATATTTAAATTTTGGATTTAATCTTGGCCGTTGGATCAATGATGATCGACGGCCTAGATTAATTAGGGTGGGAGATGGGGCTGGACCGGGTTAATTGGGCGCGGGTCCGGGTAAGGGGTATTTTTGGATTGGGCTTCTGCTGATTTGGGCCTGGACTTTGGTCCAATTTTGATTTCTTTGATTTTTTTTTCTTTTGTTTTCCTAATCTATTTAATTTAATTTTCTAATTAAAACAAAAATTTCTAATTACACTACAAAATCAATTAAATTATACAAAATACTAATTAAGTTATATTGACAATTAACACACTCAATTTAAACATCAATTAAATATAAACCACACAATTGGGACATTAAATACTAGAAAAGCGAAAAATACACATTTTTGTGATTTTTTTTTATTTTGTAAAATAAACTTAAACTACTCCTAATTGCAAAGTTAAATAAAAAAATGTAAATATGACCTATTTTTGTATTTTTATTAATTTAAACACATATAACCATGCATATACAAATGCAAACAATCACGAAAATTCACAAAAATACACAACGTAAAAAATAGACAATTTTTGTTTTGATTTTGTGGAAGTAATTCATGTTGGGCAAAAATCACGTGCTCACATTGCCCCTATTTGCGTGTAAACTCGAAGAGTTTTCGTGCAAAGATAATGAGCTAATACGAGCGATTTTTGCCCGTCCGAGCACTCCGTATGAAGCATTTTGAAAGATCTTGACCGAGCCTTCGCTTCGAGAGGCCTCCTACATATCCTGGGCTAAACAGGAATCAGGTCAATGTAGTTCGGGAAGTTTTGGTAGCTGGGACTACCATGACTGCTGTGATCTTGTTGTTACTGTTGTTGTTGCTGTTGCCACTGCTTAACCGATCTCCTTATTACACCGTGCTAAACAAAAATAAGAAGCTAGACTAAGTTACAGTATTGCAAACTTTTATCTATCTTTCCAGCTTGATCTTGTCATGTTCATTGCCATCTTGCTGGTTCTGACGTTTCTTCACATGTTTCTTCTCTTCTGACGATTGTTATTTTGGTCTATCTTGATTGCCGAACTCTGACCATTGGTCCCTTCCTTGTGATCTTCAAACTATTCTACTTCGAAGTCTGAATCTATCTTTCTGATCCTTGTTGCTTTCCTTCTGATTACGAACTTGGATTCATGCTGGGGATTTCCGTTACATTCTGTCACTTTCCGATGGTTCACTTTCCTTATCAATCTTAGAAAATGAGACGTCGTTCTGCTTTTCTGCTGGGCTTTTGACTTTATCGGCACACTCTAATCATAAATCGTCATTCCATTCTTCAGGCGGGCTCCCCGACTTCGACTACAACTTCAAAATAAATCGCCATTCCATTCTTCGGGCGGGCTCCCCGACTTCAACTACAACTTCAAAATTAAATCGCCACTCCATTCTTCAGAGGCGGGCTCCCCGACTTCAACTACAACTTCAAAATAAATCGCCACTCCATTCTTCGAGCGGGCTCCCGACTTCAACTACAACTTCAAAATTAAATCGCCACTTCATTCTTCAGAGGCGGGCTCCCGACTTCAACTACAACTTCAAAATAAATCGCCACTCCATTCTTCGGGCGGGCTCCCCGACTTCAACTACAACTTCAAAATTAAATCGCCACTCTATTCTTCAAGCGGGCTCCCTGACTTCAACTACAACTTCAAAATAAATCGCCACTCCATTCTTCAGGCGGGCTCCCCGACTTCAACTACAACTTCAAAATAAAATCGCCACTCCATTCTTCGGGCGGGCTCCCCGACTTCAACTACAACTTCAAAATTAAATCGCCACTCCATTCTTCAGAGGCGGGCTCCCCGACTTCAACTACAACTTCAAAATAAATCGCCACTCCATTCTTCAGAGGCGGGCTCCCCGACTTCAACTACAACTTCAAAATAAAATCGCCACTCCATTCTTCGGGCGGGCTCCCGACTTCAACTACAACTTCAAAATTAAATCGCCACTCCATTCTTCGGGCGGGCTCCCTGACTTCAACTATAACTTCAAAATAAAATCGCCACTCTATTCTTCGGGCGGGCTCCCCGACTTCAACTACAACTTCAAAATTAAATCGCCACTCCATTCTTCGGGCGGGCTCCCTGACTTCAACTACAACTTCAAAATAAATCGACACTCTATTCTTCAGGCGGGCTCCCTGACTTCAACTACAACTCACTAACCCCATCCCATCCATACCGCCTTCCTTTGCTTCATGTACCACTTCTTCTTCCCTGCATCGTCTCTTGGGCCACCTTTTCTTCCGAATTACCTTGTTTTGGAATTGCTTTCTTCCTGGATCGTGTTATTTTCCTTTGACTGCTGGGGATATCCTTGGGACCGTTTACTTACCTGCTGGAGATAATGCTACCGGGGAAGTATTCTTTACTTCCTCTTTTTCTACTTCCTTTAACCTTTATTCTATCCCGAGCTCACTGGGGGTTGAATTTTCGTTGACTGAAAATTACCCTAGCAGGGACTCTCTTTTCCTTTTTCCTCTTTCCCAACCTCCGACGGGACTTGCGCTTTGCTTTCTTGAAAACTTATGGTATATAATGTTGCTGGGAAAATCTCGAAAATCAGTGTTTCATTTCTCCAAGAACTGCTGGGGATAATATTAGGCTTAAAGATCACTTCCTCGTATTGTCTGGCCTCTTTCGAAACTATTCTGCTTAAAATTGGTATTTTCCAAAATCTTGCGTTGCTTTCTATCCTTATCCACTAAGTATTTGCTTTCAAGAAAATTTTTGCCATGGGAGAAAATTTTCTGCCCCAGTTTGATAACCTTCTATGTGGCATGCTTTTCTGCCGACGAACCTTCTTTTCCTGCTTTAAATCAAAGAAAAATTGTTAGTTTCAAAAGTCGTGAGTGGTCATGCCGCTCTTGCTGGGGCAATTTTCCTTTTCTCTTTCAACGGCTTGGCCTCCCTCGAACTTTGGGGACGACGTTGATACTTGGTGGTGATGGTGCTCTTTCCACAGATGGTCTCTCGTTTCTCCCTTTTATTCCAACCTTTGGTTTGATCTGACCCTTTTAGTCGATGATTTGTTGTGAGAAATCATCTTCCGGATGTGTAATATGTGTCCATCGTACTCCATAATTCCCGTGAACCTTCCAATCAACCTGTCGTTCCAATCTTAATATCGGAACGACTTTTGCCTTATTGTCTCGTTCCACGCCTATTCATCTTCATTGTACCGATTTGGGAGACTTGGTAGTAAGCTTTGAAAAATCAATTTTCGAAAACAAAAGAAGAGAAAAATGATTGATAAAGAATGCTGACCGCGAATGACAAAAGAAAAAGAAAACTTTTCTGAACTCAAAACTGGGAAAAACTTATCTGAATGTGTAACTGATCCAATGGTTATGCCGCGCCTTTGATATTAATCTATCCAGTCTATTTATGTCAATCACTTTCTGATGGCCGCGTTTTGCTAGAAGCAAACGAATGTCCCAACCTTGTCTCATACGGACACCTTGTAACTATCTCGCCTTGTCACCTCATAGTGCCCTTCAAAGGGTTTTCACTAATGAGATTCTCTCATTTCTCTCGATCTCCCGTCGCCTTAGGGTGCCCTGTAAAGGTTTTCACCGTAAGACTCTCTCATTTTATTTCTCTTCGCTTTCTTCGCCTTAAGGTGCCCGCGAGGGTTTTCACCGTTAAGACTCTCTTATTTTGCTTTCTTTCCAGGCTGGGGTATTATCCACGAAACTCCCTCTAAATGGCTATCCATTTTTTAGCTTGCGAATCCTGGACTCGGAGTGTCCTTCTTGGCTTTCATTTGTGTGGCTTGGCATTTCTCAAATACTGATCGAGAGGTCTTTTTGGTCATTAATGCGGTTTTAGTGTACGAGGCTAGAGAAAAGGGATTTAACCTCAACGGGTAGCTCATTACAACTTTTGGAATCCATACTATCTTCAAACGAAACATGACTCCTGCCCCAGTTTTGTTGCTTGGGGAATCTTTGATTTTTATTCTATTATGACCGAGCCGTGTGGCCCCTACGTATCCTTCTTGAGGAATCAGGTCGAACGTAGTTCACTTTTTCTTGTTTTTTTTTTCTTTGTTTCTTTTTCTATTTTGTTATACATCTTCCTTGAGGATTCCAAAAGAGGGTATATGAAAGAATAATTAAGGCTCAAAGGGGAAAACAAGGGTTAAAGTGTTTGGGTAGTAGAAAAATTGCCTCTGTCATTTCATTCTCCGAAAAATGCCAAATACACACAAACGAAACCAAACGTTGACAAATACATTAAAGAATTACACGTAATATCTCTTGACTGCGTCGGAATTGATAGCCATATCGGTGCACCTTCCTTCAATATCAGTTAGACATAAAGCGCCGTTGGATAATACTCTAGTCACAACAAATGGTCCCTGCCAATTTGGAGCGAACTTGCCTTTCGCTTCGGCCTGATGTGGTAGAACTCTCTTCAGCACATGTTGTCCCACTTCAAATTTCCTGGGACGTACCTTCTTGTTATATGCTCTTGCCATTCTATTTTGATACAATTGGCCATGACATACCGCTGTCAACCTCTTTTCCTCGATCAAGCTCAATTGCTCCAATCGGGTTTTGACCCACTCATCATCGTCAATCTCAGCTTCAGCGACAATTCGGAGGGATGGGATTTCAACTTCTGCTGGTATTACTGCTTCAGTCCCGTACACCAACAAGTAAGGAGTTGCACCTACCGAAGTCCGGACGGTAGTGCGATAACCTAACAGTGCGAATGGTAACTTTTCATGCCATTGCCTAGACCCTTCTACCATCTTCCTCAATATCTTCTTTATATTCTTGTTTGCCGCCTCAACCGCACCATTTGCTTTGGGACGATATGGTGTGGAATTTCGGTGTGTAATCTTGAACTGTTGGCGGACCTCCTTCATCAATCCGCTGTTAAGATTGGCACCGTTATCTGTGATGATTATCTTTGGAATTCCAAACCTGCAGATGATGTGGGAATGTACGAAGTCCACCACCGCCTTCTTGGTCACTGATTTGAAGGTTTTGGCCTCCACCCACTTGGTAAAATAATCGATCGTTACCAGAATGAACCTATGACCATTGGAAGCCGCAGGTTCTATAGGTCCAATAACATCCATACCCCATGCAACAAACGGCCATGGTGCTGACATTGTATGCGATTCAGTCGGTGGAGAATGAATCAAATCTCCGTGTATCTGACACTGATGGCATCTTCGCACGAAACTTATACAATCACGCTCCATAGTGAGCCAGTAATATCCTGCTCGAAGAATCTTCTTTGCCAATACGTATCCGCTCATGTGTGGCCCACAAACTCCCGAGTGTATATCTGTCATTACTGTTGTGGCTTGACTCGCATCTATGCATCTCAACAATCCCAAATCTGGGGTTCTTTTGTACAGCACCCCTCCACTAAGGAAAAATCCGTTCGCCAATCGCCGAATAGCTCTCTTTTGATCTCCAGTTGCTTGCTCTGGGTATATTCCTAACCCGAGGTATTCTTTGACGTCATGAAACCATGGCTCGCCATCCATCTCTTCCTCTATCATATTGCAATAAGCATGCTAATTCCGGATCTGAATATGTAATGGATCAACACGAACCTTGTCCGGGTGATGTAGCATTGACGCCAAAGTAGCCAGAGCATCGGCAACCTCATTATGCATCCTTGGGATATGCCTGAATTCTACTGATCAGAAATACTTGGTCAAATCATGCAAACATTGACGATACGGGATAAGCTTCAAATCTCTGGTTTCCCATTCTCCCTGAATCTGATGTACTAGAAGGTCCGAGTCTCCAAAGACCAAGACGTCTTGTACATCCATGTCTACCGCTAATCGTAACCCTAATATGCATGCCTCGTACTCAGCCATATTGTTGGTACAATGAAAACGCAGTTGAGCAGTAACAGGATAATGATGTCCCGTTTCAAAGATAAGCACAGCCCCTATTCCAACTCCTTTTGCGTTCGCCGCTCCGTCGAAGAAAAGCTTCCACCATGGATCCTCGGTTAACTCCAACCCATCAATTTGCAGTACTTCTTCGTCTGAAAATACGTCCTCAAAGGTTCGTATCCGTCGTCAACGGGATTCTCGGCTAAGTGATCGGCCAGGGCTTGAGCTTTCATAGCCGTCCTTGTCACGTATATGATGTCGAACTTCGTAAGTAATATTTGCCATTTTGCTAACCTCCCTGTAGGCATAGGTTTCTGGAAAATATACTTCAACGGATCCAAACGCGAAATGAGGTAAGTGGTGTAAGAAGACAAATAATGTTTCAACTTTTGGGCTACCCAAGTCAAGGCACAACATATCTTTTCCAAATGAGTGTACTTAACCTCGTGGACCGTGAATTTCTTACTGAGGTAGTAAATGGCCCGTTCCTTCCTGCCAGTAAGATCATGCTGCCCCAGTACGCAGCCGAACGAATTCTCCAAAACCGTTAGATAAAGAATCAGGGGTCTACCCGGTTCAGGCGGAACTAGTACGGGTGGGTTTGACGGATACCCTTTGATTTGGTCAAACGCTTCCTGACATTCTGTCGTCCATTCTATCGTAGCGTCTTTCTTCAACAGACGGAATATGGGTTCACAGGTTGCTGTAAGCTGAGCAATAAACCTACTGATGTAATTTAACCTTCCCAACAGACTCATTACCTCTGTTTTATTCTTTGGCGGGGGTAGCTCTTGAATGGACTTGATTTTGGATGGGTCCAACTCAATGCCCCGTCGGCTGACGATGAATCCTAGCAACTTTCCCGATGGAACTCCGAATGCGCATTTGGCCGGATTGAGCTTGATATCATATCTTTGAAGTCTTTGGAAGAACTTCCTGAGGTCGGCAACGTGGTCTTCTCGACGTCTAGATTTTATGATCACATCATCCACGTACACTTCAATTTCCTTGTGTATCATGTCATGGAATACCGTAGTCATCGCCCTCATGTATGTTGCCCTTGCGTTCTTCAAACCGAACGGCATCACCCGGTAGCAATAAGTCCCCCATGGTGTGATGAAAGCCGTCTTTTCTGCGTCCTCTTCATCCATCAAGATCTGATGATATCCCGCGTAGCAATCCACAAAGGATCCGATTTCACGTCCGGCGCAATTATCAATCAGGATACGGATATTGGGAAGTGGGAAATTATCCTTAGGTCTCGCCTTGTTGAGATTGCGGTAGTCCACGCATACTCTGATCTTCCCGTCTTTCTTTGGCACCGGTACTACGTTAGCCAACCATTCAGGGTATCGAGTGACACGAATGACTTTCGCTTGCAACTGCTTGGTTACTTCCTCCTTGATCTTCACACTCATCTCCGTCTTGAATTTCCGCAGTTTCTGCTTGACGGGAGGATATGCCGGATCAGTGGGTAATTTATGAACCACTAGATCAGTGCGGAGTCCTGGCATGTCGTCGTACGACCATGCGAAAATGTCTTTAAACTCCATGAGTGTTTTGATCAACTCTTCTCTCGGGTTGGGTTCAATATGGACACTTATTCTGGTTTCTTTGACGTCATCTGTGTCCCCCAGATTAACAGCCTCAGTATCATTTAAATTTAGTTTGGGTTTTTCCTCGAAGTGACTTAATTCTTCACCGATTTCTTCTACGGCTTCATCATCGCCGTATTCCAATTCACTCTCGTCACCTCTTATTTCATGCGTTATTATTTCCAAACCAGATTGACTTTCTAGACTGGGTTGATTAATCTTTAAGCACGCCATATCATTAAGATCAGTTGAAAGAAAGCTGCTCAGAAAAGTAAAAAGAAGGAAAATAAACAAAATTAGACACGAAGGGAACAAAATTTCATTAATGGGAACAATACAAGGAAAAACAAGCTTGCAAACTCAAATCAAAATGAACTAAAACAAACGGATTTTACTCCGGGGACAACCCAAACACAAAATTTCGAAAGAAAACAATCCAAAACAAACTACCGAGACTCCTTCCGGACAGGGAGAGGAGTAGCCTTCCAATTATTCAACTTTGCTTTCGATCCCACAAACTGTATCTCGGCATGGCTGGATCCTTCGCCATCCTCTAGCATGCATACATCTGCGAATAGGTCCTCGAACTTTCTTAAGAACTCTTCGTCTGGCCTAACCATAGGACTGGGAACCTTTGTCGTCGGATGTCCTCTTACTCCAGACCTGACAAAAGATCGGGAAAGGCGCGGAACAGGCTCCGGGAGCACCCATGTCTTCTGCTTATTCCTCTTGGCTCGCTGGATGTCCTCCTGATGTTGGCTTGAATCCCAAACCGAAGGTTCCCACATTTTCGACCACATATACCGGTTGTATGATTCCTTGCAGAGATGCACCTAAACCTTTGCCGGGTACGAAACCGTTTCTCAGCATTGCATGAGCCACCATAACGTCTGTAGTAATTATTTTGTCATTGGGAATGCATTCCCCTTCTGGAACTCGGTTGGCGGATACCACATCGCAGATCTGGTATACCCATGGCCCAACATCCTCTTCTGTCTCAACAAAGGGGACGATGGTGCCCGGTTGTAGATCATTCTCTCCATGGACTACGATCTCCTGTTGGTCCCACTCAAACTTGACTAGTTGGTGTAGGCTGGAGGGAATTGCTTTTGCGGCATGGATCCACGGTCGCCCTATCAGAAGGTTATATGAAACTACCATGTCCAGCACCTGGAATTCCATGGTGAACTCTACTGGTCTGATTGTCAATATTAACACTATGTCACCGACCGATGCCTTGCCTCCTCCATCAAACCCCCGGACACATATGCTATTTTTGCGTATCCTGCCGATATCCACTTTCAACTTGTTTAGTGTAGAGAGAGGGCAAATGTTCGCACTGGACCCATTGTCGACCAGGACTTTGCTGACCACCGACTCCTCACACTTCACCGTAAGATATAAAGCCCTGTTGTGCTCGGTGCCTTCCTCAGGCAACTCGTCATCGGTAAAGGTGATCCGATTCGCTTCGAAGATCCTATTGGTGATCTTCTCCAAATGACTCACCGAGATTTTATTAGATACGTGGGCCACATTCAGAACTTTCATCAAAGCTTGTCGATGTTCTTCAGAATGTATCAGCAAGGACAGCAATGAGATTTGCGCAGGAGTCTTCTTCAGCTGTTCTAGGACAGAATAATCATGCATCTTCATCTTTTTCAGGAATTCCTCTTCCTCTTCGTCAGTTACCGGCTTTTTCAGCGTTGCCGGAGTGGTCTTCCTCAATTCCGCTGGGGCAAAACATCTCCCTGAGCGGGTCAACCCTTGCGTTTCGCAGACTTCCTCTTTGACTTCTTTTCCTTTGTAGGTTGTCGTGACCCGATCATAATTCCATGGAATAGCTCTGCTATCAGCTATTGGCAACTGTATTGCTGGCTTGATGATGAAAGGATCCACTCGAACACCTGCTACAGTTAAAACGGGCCTGGTCGCTGCCCCTGGTACAACTATTTTTACTCCCTCTGACCTCATAGGCACTTTGTTCATACTTCCCTTTTCTGCTTCCAACCCCTCTTGTACGTCTTTCTTGCAAATGAGTGACTTATCAAGGCTTGGCCCCTTTTCCATTTTTACCCCACTAGACTTGATCATCATTACAGTCTGAGAGGTTTTCTCCTTTCCCCCTTCCACCCGTACCAACTCGATCATGTTGGTCTCATGATGAGTTGGAAGTGGATTCCGGTTGATGTTGGGCTCTGCTGGAGTCTGGACCTCAATTCGGCGAGTGTCGATGAGTTCCTGGATAGCTGTTTTCAACCTCCAACACTTTTCTGTGTCGTGCCCCGGACATCCTGAGCAGTATGCACAATTTATTGAATGGTCCAGATTCTTTGGAAGAGGGTTTGGTAGCTTAGCCTCGACCAGATTTAGCAGCCCTACTTGCTTCAAACGGTGGAACAAACCGGTGTAAGACTCCCCCAAGGGAGTAAAAGTCTTTGGCCTTGGCGCCCTGTCGCTCTTGAATGCTTGGTTCGGACGAAAACCCGCGCCAGTGGGGTTTTTGTATGCTCTTGGGGTTGGATAATTATTTTGCGGGTTTGGTGCCCGCCATGGTGCATGGACGGGAGGTGTGGTATATGACTGGGCGTGATGGACAGTAAAATGGGGATCAGGTGCCTGGATAGTAGTGTTGCGGGTGGTTATATGGATTGTGGAAGTAATTCTGGTGATGAGGCTGTGGCGGGTTATACTGGGGTGCGGGACCTCTGTTTCTGAACCATGTTCCGGACTCGACTGCCGTGACTTCTTCTTTCCTATTTTTCCCAAGCACTCCTCCGGTACCACTTTGAATAGCTTGAGTGGTGGCTTTCAATGCTGAATAGCTCATGATCTTGTTGGCTTTCAAGCCTTCCTCGATCATAGCCCCCATCTTTATCACCTCGGTGAATGATTTACCGACGGACGTCACCAGATGTCCGAAATAGGTTGGCTCTAGTGTCTGCAAGAAGTAATCCACCATCTCGCTCTCTCTCATGGGCGGATCTACCCTTGCTGCCTGTTCCCTCCAGCGGAAACCAAATTCTCCGAAACTCTCAGCGGGTTTCTTCTCTAATTTTAGCAATGATAAGCGGTCGGGGATTATTTCAAGATTGTATTGGAACTGGCCGATAAAAGCTTGAGCCAAATCATCCCATGTAAACCATCTGCTGGGATCCTGCCTAGTGTACCACTCTAGTGCGGATCCCCCCAAACTCTGACCGAAGTAAGCTATCAGAATCTCATCTCGTCCTCCGGCTCCTCGCATTTTACTACAAAACCCTCGAAGATGGGGGCCACCGGATCACCATGCCCCTCGTATAAGTCAAACTTGGGCATTTTGAACCCGGCTGGCAATTGGACATCCGGGAATGGACACAGATCCTTGTAAGCGACACTGACCTGGTTGCCCAAACCGTGTATATTCCTGAAGGACTGCTCTAGGCTTTTAACTTTTCTAATAACTTCCTCATGTTCTGAACTTTGGAAGTGCTTTTCCGGTTCTGCCGGGTTATCCCAGTGAGGGGTGTGTGTATGCGGTTCGGGAGCCCTAAAGGTAGGCTCGGGAGGATAGTAAGAATTGTCATGGATTTGAACATGCGGCTCACCGGACGACTTTTGTAGAGTAGCAGGTGGGGGTGCCACAAAAACAGGGGTGACCGGAGGAGGATTTTGTTTGGTTGGTGGAATTTGGGTGGCATAAGGGTTTTCCCCTTGATAGTATGGATAGAGTGGGGCGCTTGTCGAAGGATCGAGGGGTGGATGTTCTGGAGCTGATGCGAGAGTAGGGAGGTTTGGTGAAGACTGTCCCCTAGCCCAGGCTAGGTGCATCTCTGTTATCTGCCGTTTCAACCGATCTACCTCTTCTTTCATGATCTGTATCTCCGATTTCTCTTCCTCGAGACTTTTACCGGAACTAGACATGCTTGCTGGAATTGGCCCTTTAGATCTAGTACGGTAATGGTGGCTGGCCAGTATATTCTGTCAAGTCAACTGCTAAACTTTTCTGAAATTGCAACAAACTTGTTAGCTTACTGAGTTTAACAGATATGTTATAGCACGTAGGATGCAATGCACCTAACCAAATAACCCTTTCTATATGTACTCATCACATGCGTCATTCCAGCTTCTTTTCTTCTCTCTTTTTTTTCTTTTTTTTTTCCTTTTCAATTATCCTTGAAAGCTTTATTGTTATTAACCTTCATGTTCTTTTCCTTTATTTCTAGTGGTGGTCGAATCTTATGTGGATTGCCTACGTATCACGTCCCTGCGTGAATCAGACCGAGCGTAGTTCCAATAACAAAATTATGGCGAAATTCTGGAATTCTTATATCAAAACTCTTATGGTTACAAAGCCTGTCTTACAATAATCAACAGAATAAGAGAAATGCTTGACTCGAGAATAAAATGCCAACCGATTTGACTCAAAACTTTAAAAATACATTTTTAATCAAAAGTCTAATGCTCTAAAATTCCTGGGGGCCCGCGAGGCATCATTCGGCCTTGCCGCGGGCCTTGGTGTGAGGTCCTTGTGTAGTCTCATTAACTCTCTCATGATCTGATGAACATAACCCATAACTGAAGCAAAAAGGGCGGTGCGGGGCATTTGTTCACAAGCTAAGCACTTCATGGTGACATAATGCCCGATTTCTCCAATTCTGTCCTTGATCATGTCCCTTTCTCTGAGTAGCTGTTCTATCTGCTGGTTTTTCGCCCCCAATCTTCGAGCATTGTTGGTGACTTGGTCTAGGAGCCTATCCACTTGTTTTTGCAGTCGGGCCATCAAATCGTGGCAACGGTTGAGGTCTGCTCTGGCATCTCGGGCTTGCTTGAAAACCCGCTCCCTGAGGATAACATTTGCTTCCCTTAGACTAGTGATGATCTCAGTGTAATCTTCTTCCACCCGTTGTAGGTGAAGTGCATGTTGATGTGCCTCCTTTCTCCAGCTAGCACGGATCCTCATTGTTTGGGTCTTTGACTCTTCCAATTCTCTTTGGACATCGGCAACTTGGTTTTTCAAACCCTTTATCAATTTTTCGTCCGCTCGACTCCTCAACTGTCTGTCAGCATCCCTTTTCATTTGTTGGATTTGAGCTCTCAAAAAGTCATTTTCTTGTGCCAACTTCTTTTTATCTCCTTCGTTGGCGGCAGCTTGCATATCCTTTTCAAATTGGAGATCTTGGACCCGTTGCTCTATCTTGCCAATCCTTGTTCTGTAAACCTCTTCCTTAGCTAACCAGTCCCATTGTTCTTGTGACGCTTCAGCAAATTCCCCGAGGTGAGGTCTTTTGGCTGGTCTTTCACCCGATGTTTCTCCTTTGTACCAAGTAAGATATATGGGTACAACCTCTCCTCTAGCTCGATCCTGCACACGAGTGTTTGCCTCCAGATATTGGCATTTGCTCCAGATCTGGCGGACCCTTGCTTCTGGGAATTGACCGCCGGGACCAATTTCAATAACCTGGGTACTCAGGTCTTCGTCTTTGGGTACTATCTGGCACCTCCCAAGCTGTCTCAAAACCCGGTGGGGCGCATAAGGTTGAATGCTCTTAAGTCCCATTAAGAGAAAGTGGGACCTAGCCGCTGGCATGTACACGATTCTGTCTATCTGTAACCAACCCAACGTCCATTGTATTTGACTTGCGCTGAGAGCCCGAAAGTATGCCCTCCACGCCAAGGTTCCTTCGGGCAAGACGGTCCTATCAATCCTTGTATAGAATTCGCTTATGCAAGTTTTCTCAACCAACCCATATCTCAAGAATTGGGTGCGGCGACACAGGTGCTCGATCATCCACATCTGTAGCAATAAATTACAGCCTTCAAAAAAATCTCCTCCGGCTTTGCAGGCTGTGAGAGCTCGATATATGTCTGATAGTATCATGGGGGCAAGAGTACTTTTGCTTTGGTCAAGCAAAGTACTGACAATTCCGGCTATCTTTATATCAATATTCCCGTCTTTTCTCGGGAATACCATAAGCCCTAAGAAGGCTATCATGAAGGCAACTCATCTGTGCTCCTCCCATTTCGGGCGATTACCCTTGCTGCATAACTTATTCTCTGGTTTGTCAAAACCTCCCACATGACCGTACCTTTGATAGATGAAGCTTAAAGTACAAAACCCTTGTGCTAGATCCGGGTTACGTACCGTTCTGGCTATCTTCAGTGAGTCTAAAAACCGGTGTATGGCGACAACCCTGGGAGCGATTAGATATTGATGCCCCAATGGTATATCAGTGTTTCCAATGTATCCGGTCATCTCCTCCAAAGTCGGGGTAAGCTCGAAATCCGAGAAGTGAAAGACATTGTGTGCAGAGTCCCAGTATGTGACTAATGCTCTTATGATATCCCCTCGAGGCTTTATTTCAAGCAGACCTGTGAGACCTTTCAAATATTTCTTAACCTCATCCTGCCCTTCTTCGTGTGACGACCCGGCCCGTCGTCACGGGAATTACCACCCCGTTATGTCGTAATTACATAATTCATGCTTTTATATAAGTGTTAGAGTCTATCGGGGGAGTTAGGAGTGAAATTAAATTGGAAATGAGGCATATAGCCTTTTTGGAGGAAGCTTGAATAAGGAAAGTCAACCCGGAGTTGACTATTTGGTTAGAGGGCTCGGAATCGGATTCTGATGATTCGGTTAGTTCCGGGAGGTGATTTGTGACTTAAGGGAGCGATCGGAATTGAATTTGGAGGCCCGGTGTAGAAATAGGCTTGAATTGGCTAAGGTTGAATTTTGGCGAAATCCGAACGGTAGGTGAGATTTTGATCCGGAGTCGGAATGGAGTTCCGACAGTTGCAGTAGCTCCGTTAGGTGATTTTGGATGTGCCTCTGCAAAATTTCAGGTCATTCGGACGTCGTTTGGTCGGGTTTTTCATCAAATGTGTAATTCGGAAAGTTTTAAGAAATTTAGGCTTGAATCCGTGTGTAATTGGTGATTTTGATGTTTAGGATGGTGTTTTTATGATTGGAACAAGTTCGTATCGTGTTTTGGGGTATGTTGGTGGTTTTCGTTGGGGTCCCGGGGGCCTCGGGGTGAATCCGGACCATCATCCGGCACTTTGGAACAAGGAATGGTCTGCTGTAAATTGCAGACCACTGGGCACCAGTTAAGCCTTCGCGTTCGCGAGGGCTAGGCCCGCGTTCGCGTAGGCCGAGGGAAAATGGTCATCGCGTTCGCGAGGGCACTGCCGCGTTCGCGTAGGCTGGGGCCAGTTGGCCATCGCGTTCGCGAGGTAACATGCCGCGTTCGCGAAGGAGACGGTTGGAACGCATCGCGTTCGCGTGGGTGAAGGACGCGGACGCGTAAGAGGAAAAGACGAAGCATCGCGTTCGCGTGGTATGGGACGCGAACGCGTAGAGGAAAAATCCGGGCTAGGAAGATTGGTCTTCGCGAACGCGTGACTTTACGTCGCGTTCGCGATGAAGGAACGGAGCAAGGCATCGCGTTCGCGTGGAGACCATCGCGAACGCGTAGGGTAAAATCGTCTGGCAGTGAATTAAAATCACAGAACAGAGGGCTCTCGGGTTCATTAACCCAAAACGCCATTTTTGAGTTCTAGGGAGAGAAACTCACGGGAATTGCTGGTAATTCATCGGGGATTCGTTGGAGGTAAGTTTTGTGGCTTAATTACATCATTTTAACATGAAATCCTTGGTTAAATCCCCGTAAATGGAAGATTTAAGGTGGGTTTGAGCCCTAGGCCTAAATTTAAGAAAAACACCTGATTTGAGTGGGCAAATGGAGTCCGATTTTGGTAAAATTTATATGCCTAGACTCGTATCGAGATGAGGATTCCGAATATGTAAATTTTGTAATTTTTCGACAAGTGTACCAAAAGTCGGGTTTTGACAACTTGTGGGTTTTGATATAAATTGGGTTATTTCGAATGAATTTCGTGAAATTAGCGTATATTGATGCATTCTCTATGACTTTGAGCAGATTTGGCATCCGAGGAGATTGATTTGCGAGGCAAGCGCAAGGCGGATTGAAGCTTCTACCGGTTCGAGGTGAGTGGTAGTAGTAAACAATGCACTGAGGGTTTGAAACCCCGTACTAGCACTTTACAGTGCTATATTGAGATGAGACACGCATTCTATGACGGGCGTGGTGACATTGTGATAGGGGGTTCGGACTTAGTCCTTCCCGGCTAATAGAATACTGTGTTGTACAACTGTTAATAATGTTATAACTGTACCATTGGGCTAATAGCCATGTTTGGGGCCTTGTGCCGATCTGTAGAGGCTCAGTCTCGTGACACCACGACATGTTTGGGACCGTATCTTTGTATGTTTTGACGTTTCGGTTTTCACCTGATATGACTAACTACTGTTTAAGTTTAATTTATTTAATAATTGGCTGGTTAAAGGGATAATATGGTCGGGCTTGCCTAGCATTGTGTTGGGCGCCATCACGACCAGGGTTTGGGTCGTGACAAGTTGGTATCAGAGCCTAGGTTAATAGGTCTCGCGAGTCATGAGCCGGTTGGTAGAGTCTCGTGGATCGGTGCGGGGACGCCCGTACTTATCCTCGGGAGGCTGCAAACCTTTTTAGGAAAAGTTTCAATTCTTGGAATTCTTGTCGTGCGATTACTTTTGACTTGAACCGAACTTTGACATTCTATTCTCTCGCGCAGATGGCGAGAACTCGATCATCCGGACGTGGAGGACGACCACCACTACCACCTACTAGAGGCCGTGGACGCGGTCGCGGTCGTGGCGGAGTTAGGGCGGTGAGCGGTGCCGGCCGACCCACGGCCCCGATTGCGAGAGGTGCCAAGCAGCACCGGATCGGGCACCAGCCGTGCCCGTTGCTATTCGGGTCTACGGGAGACCACGGCTCGGATACTAGCGATCCGCACCGGCCTAGCACGGGCGGTTTCGGTTACTACCGCAGCAGCTGCATCGGGGATCGGGGGTGGTCATCGGACCCCCGCGATACGCACTCCGTAGGCGGCGGTGCGGGGCATACGGACACCGGAGGCTCCTCCGATTCGGCCCGTGGTTACGGTTCGGCCAGACGGATCGGATTCGGGGGACGGGGTCCCAACTACGACGGACGATGAGCGGCGTCGTCTCGAGAGGTTCACCGAGTTATCTCCTCCGGTGTTCACTGGGCTCCGGGCGAGGACGCCCGAGGTTTTTCGGATAAGTGCCGTCGGATGCTTCGTACGGCAGGGATATTGGAGTCCGGTGGGGTATCTTTTACTACCTTTCAGTTTCGGGGACCGGCCTTTGCTTGGTGGGAGGCTTATGAGCGCCGCAGTCCAGCCGGGGGAGCACCACTATCATGGCCGGAGTTCTCCACTATGTTCTTGGAGAAATGGGTGCCTCGATCTCGGAGAGAGGAGATGCGTAGGCAGTTTGAGGGTCTCCGTCAGGGGGACATGTCAGTGTCAGAGTATGAGATCAGATTTACAGAGTTGTCCAGATATGCACCGTGGTTGGTTCATTCCGACAGAGAGAGGATTGGGCGCTTTGTGGACGGCCTCATCTACCCCATTCGTATTCTGATGACTCGGGAGAGGGTTTTGAGTCGTACATTTGAGGATGTCGTGGATATTGCTCACGACATAGAGACAGATTGTCGCAGACAGTGGGATGAGAGGGAGGCCAAGAGGCCTTGAGGTGCAGCTAGTTCCAGTGGTACTCAGACTAGAGGCCAGAGTCAACAGAGCCGAGGTCGCTCTTTCAGATCTTCGCAGTCGGGTCGCTCCGATCGTGGCAGATGGTCTTCTAGATAGGGTTATCAGGGTTCGAACCAGAGCCAGCCATCTCTCAGTGCCATGCCAGCTCAGAGTTCTTCACAGGCCCCATCTGCTCGGTGTTCATCTCGGCCTAGTTCATCAGCTGGCCAGTCCAGGCGCCAGAGGTCCTTATCAGTCTCAGTACCCAGCACCGGGGAGTTGCTACGAGTGCGGAGAGTTTGGGCATCACCGTAGGGAGTGTCCCCGTCTTGTTTCCGGATCTTATCAGCAGAGGGGGCAGCCCTCGTCATCTGGTCCTTCTACTTCAGCACCCGCCCCGCCAGCTAGGGGTGAGGGTCAGACAGCTAGGGGTCGCTCTCGAGGGGGAGGCCGATCAGGCGGACAGGCTAGATGCTATGCTTTTCAGGGCCGATCTGAGGCCGTTGCTTCGGATGCTGTCATTACAGGTATTATTTCAGTCTGCCACAGAGATGCCTCAGTATTGTTTGATCCCGGATCTACTTATTCTTATGTGTCTACATATTTTGCTCCTCATTTGGGCACGACCCGAGGGAGTCTCGAGCTGCCAGTGCATGTATCTACCCCGGTAGGGGATACTATTGTTGTGGACCACGTATACCGGTCCTGTTTGGTCACTATTGGAGGTCTGGAGACCCGAGTAGACCTGTTGCTTCTCGGCATGATTGATTTTGATGTTATATTGGGCATGGACTGGTTATCTCCATGTCATGCTATTCTGGACTGTCATGCTAAGACAGTCACTTTGGCTATGCCGGGCATTCAGAGGATCGAGTGGCGAGGTACGACTGAGTATGTACCTAGCAGGGTAATATCTTTCCTCGAGGCCCAACGAATGGTTGGGAAGGGATGTCTCTCTTATTTAGCATTTGTGCGGGAGGTCGAGGCCTTGACTCCCAGTATTGATTCTGTTCCCATTGTGTGAGACTTTCCTGATGTGTTTCCCTCAGACCTGCCGGGCATGCCGCCGGACAGGGATATTGATTTTGGTATCGATTTGGTGCCGGGCACTCAACCTATTTCTATTCCTCCGTATCGTATGGCACCAGCTGAGTTGAAGGAATTGAAGGAGCAGCTCCAGGAACTCCTAGATAAGGGGTTTATTCGGCCGAGTGTGTCGCCGTGGGGTGCACCGGTCCTGTTTGTTAAGAAGAAGGACGGATCTATGAGGATGTGTATTGACTATCGGCAGCTAAACAAAGTAACAGTGAAGAATAAGTATCCTCTTCCTCGTATTGATGATTTATTTGATCAGCTCCAGGGGGCTAGGGTGTTCTCGAAGATTGATCTTCGTTCGGGCTACCATCAGCCTGAAGATTAGAGAGTCCGACATTATGAAGACCGCATTCGGACCGGATATGGTCACTATGAGTTCCTTGTGATGTCTTTTGGGCGAACCAACGCCCGAGCATCATTTATGCATCTGATGAACAGTGTATTCGGGCCGTATCTTGATTCATTTGTGATCGTGTTCATTGATGACATTCTAGTCTACTCTCGTAGCCAGGAGGAGCATGCTCGACACTTGAGTATTGTGTTGCAGAGATTAAGAGAGGAGAAGTTGTATGCCAAGTTTTCCAAATGTGAGTTCTGGCTTGAGTCCATGGCATTCTTAGGGCACGTGGTGTCCCGTGATGGTATTCAGGTAGATCCGAGGAAGGTCGAGGCAGTGTAGAGTTGGCCCAGACCGACCTCAGTTACTGAGATCGGTAGCTTTTTGGGATTGGCAGGGTATTATCACCGATTCGTTCAGGGGTTCTCTTCTATTGCTTCACCCTTGACTAGATTGGCTCAGAAGGGTGTTCCTTTCTTATGGTCCGAGGAGTGCGAGGAGAGCTTTCGGAAGCTCAAGACAACACTGACCACAGCACCAGTCTTGATTCTGCCGTCAGCTTTAGATTCTTATACTGTATATTGTGATGCCTCAGGAGTGGGCATTGGTTGTGTGTTGATGCAGGAGGGTAGGGTCATTGCTTATGCCTCTCGTCAGTTGAAGCCCCACGAGAAGAACTACCCTGTTCATGATTTAGAGCTAGCAGCCATAGTTCATGCCTTGAAGATTTGGAGGCATTACCGTATGGTGTCTCATGTGAGGTGTTCACGGATCATCGCAGCCTTCAGCACTTATTCAGACAGAAGGACCTTAATTTGAGACAGCGGAGGTGGTTGGAGTTGCTTAAGGACTATGATATCACTATTTTGTATCATCCGGGAAAGGCCAATGTGGTGGCCGATGCCTTGAGTCGGAAGGCGGTTAGCATGGGCAGCCTAGCTTTCATCCCAGTTGGGGAGAGGCCTTTTGCTTATGATGTTCAGGCCCTAGCCAATCGGCTAGTGAGATTAGATATTTCGGAGCCGAGTCGAGTGTTGGCTTGTATTGCTTCTCGATCTTCCTTATATGATCGCATCAGAGAGCGACAGTATGATGACCCACATTTGCTTGTCCTTAAGGACAGAGTGCAGCATAATGATGTCAGAGATGTGACTATCGACAGTGATGGTGTTTTGAGGATGCAAGGCCGTATATGTGTGCCCAATGTTGATGGTTTGCGGGAGTTGATACTTGAGGAGGCACACAGTTCGCGGTACTCTATTCACCCAGGTGCCGCAAAGATGTACCAAGACTTGAGACAGCACTACCGGTGGAGGAGAATGAAGATGGATATTGTTAGGCATGTAGCTAAGTGCCTCAATTGCCAGCAGGTCAAATATGAGCATCAGAGACCGGGCGGTGTTCTTCAGCGTATGGTTATTCCCGAGTGGAAATGGGAGAGGATCACCATGGATTTTGTTACTGGGCTACCTCGGACAGCGAGGAAGTTTGATTCGGTATGGGTGATCGTTGATCGGCTGACTAAGTCCGCACATTTCATCCCAGTTAGTACTACTTACTCATCGGAGCGGTTGGCGGTGATCTTTATTCGGGAGATTGTCAGGTTGCATGGGGTCCCAGTGTCTATTATATCTGACAGAGGCACTCAGTTCACTTCCCAGTTTTGGAGAGCATTTCAGCGAGAGATGGGTACGAGGGTTGAGTTGAGTACAGCATTTCACCCCCAGACAGACGGGCAGTCTGAGCGTACTATTCAGATCCTGGAGGATATGCTACGGGCGTGTGTGATTGATTTTGGTGGTTCGTGGGATGAATTCTTACCACTTGCTGAGTTTGCCTACAACAACAGCTACCAGTCGAGTATTCAGATGGCCCCGTATGAGGCATTGTATGGCAGACGGTGTAGATCCCCCGTGGGATGGTTTGAGCCTGGTGAGGTTAGATTGATAGGGACCGAGTTAGTCCAGGATGCTCTGGATAGAGCAAAGTTGATCCAGGAGAGGCTTCGTACAGCACAGTCTCGTCAGAAGAGTTATGCGGACCGTAGAGTTCGAGAGTTGTCTTTCATGGTTGGTGACAGAGTATTGTTGAAGATTTCACCTATGAAGGGTGTCATGAGGTTCGGGAGGAAAGGGAAGTTGAGTCCCAGGTACATTGGTCCTTTTGAGATACTCAGGAGAGTTGGAGAGGTGGCATATGAGTTAGCCTTGCCACCCAGTTTATCCAGCGTTCATCCGGTATTCCATGTGTCTATGCTCCGGAAGTACATTGGAGATCCGTCTCATGTATTAGACTTCGGTACCATCCAGCTTGATGGTGATCTGTCCTATGATGTGGAGCCTATTGCTATTTTGGGTCGTCGGGTGAGAAAATTGAGGTCCAAGGAGATTGCATCGGTTAAGGTTCAGTGGAGAGGTCGACCCGTGGAGGAGGCTACTTGGGAGGTTGAGCGGGAGATGCGGAGCAGATACCCTCAGCTATTTGAGACTTCAGGTATGTTTCTTGACCCGCTCGAGGACGAGCGTTTGCTTAAGAGAGGGAGAATGTGACGACCCGGCCCGTCGTCACGGGAATTACCACCCCGTTATGTTGTAATTACATAATTCATGCTTTTATATAAGTGTTAGAGTCTATCGGGGGAGTTAGGAGTGAAATTAAATTGGAAATGAGGCATATAGCCTTTTTGGAGGAAGCTTGAATAAGGAAAGTCAACCCGGAGTTGACTATTTGGTTAGAGGGCTCGGAATCGGATTCCGATGATTCGGTTAGTTCCGGAAGGTGATTTGTGACTTAGGGGAGCGATCGGAATTGAATTTGGAGGCCCGGTGTAGAAATAGGCTTGAATTGGCTAAGGTTGAATTTTGGCGAAATCCGAACGGTAGGTGAGATTTTGATCCGGGAGTCGGAATGGAATTCCGACAGTTGCAGTAGCTCCGTTAGGTGATTTTGGATGTGCTCGCAAAATTTCAGGTCATTCGGACGTCGTTTGGTCGGGTTTTTCATCAAATGTGTAATTCGGAAAGTTTTAAGAAATTTAGGCTTGAATCCGTGTGTAATTGGTGATTTTGATGTTTAGGATGGTGTTTTTATGATTGGAACAAGTTCGTATCGTGTTTTGGGGTATGTTGGTGGTTTTCGTTGGGGTCCGGGGGCCTCGGGGTGAATCCGGACCATCATCCGGCATTTGGAAGCAAGAAATGATCTGCTGTAAATTGTAGATCACTGGGCAGTGATTTAGCCTTCGCGTTCGCAAGGGCTAGGCCCGCGTTCGCGTAGGCCGAGGGAAAATGGTCATCGCGTTCGCGAGGGCACTGCCGCGTTCGCGTAGGCTGGGGCCAGTTGGCCATCGCGTTCGCGAGGTAACATGCCGCGTTCGCGAAGGAGAAGGTTGGAACGCATCGCGTTCGCGTGGGTGAAGGACGCGGACGCGTAAGAGGAAAAGACGAAGCATCGCGTTCGCGTGGTATGGGACGCGAACGCGTAGAGGAAAAATCCGGGCTAGGAAGATTGGTCTTCGCGAACGCGTGACTTTACGTCGCGTTCGCGATGAAGGAACGGAGCAAGGCATCGCGTTCGCGTGGAGACCATCGCGAACGTGTAGGGTAAAATCGTCTGGCAGTGAATTAAAATCACAGATCAGAGGGCTCTCGGGTTCATTAACCCAAAACGCCATTTTTGAGTTCTAGGGAGAGAAACTCACGGGAATTGCTGGTAATTCATCGGGGATTCGTTGGAGGTAAGTTTTGTGGCTTAATTACATCGTTTTAACATGAAATCCTTGGTTAAATCCCTGTAAATGGAAGATTTAAGGTGGGTTTGAGCCCTAGGCCTAAATTTAAGAAAAACACTGATTTGAGTGGGCAAATGGAGTCCGATTTTGGTAAAATTTATATGCCTAGACTCGTATCGAGATGAGGATTCCGAATATGTAAATTTTGTAATTTTTCGACAAGTGTACCAAAAGTCGGGTTTTGACAACTTGTGGGTTTTGATATAAATTGGGTTATTTCGAATGAATTTCGTGAAATTAGCGTATATTGATGCATTCTCTATGACTTTGAGCAGATTTGGCATCCGAGGAGATTGATTTGCGAGGCAAGCGCAAGGCGGATTGAAGCTTCTACCGGTTCGAGGTGAGTGGTAGTAGTAAACAATGCACTGAGGGTTTGAAACCCCGTACTAGCACTTTACAGTGCTATATTGAGATGAGACACGCATTCTATGACGGGCGTGGTGACATTGTGATAGGGGGTTCGGACTTAGTCCTTCCCGGCTAATAGAATACTGTGTTGTACAACTGTTAATAATGTTATAACTGTACCATTGGGCTAATAGCCATGTTTGGGGCCTTGTGCCGATCTGTAGAGGCTCAGTCTCGTGACACCACGACATGTTTGGGACCGTATCTTTGTATGTTTTGACGTTTCGGTTTTCACCTGATATGACTAACTACTGTTTAAGTTTAATTTATTTAATAATTGGCTGGTTAAAGGGATAATATGGTCGGGCTTGCCTAGCATTGTGTTGGGCGCCATCACGACCAGGGTTTGGGTCGTGACACTTCGCCTAGGTCATCCCACCATAGTCGTATTTGTACCGGAATTTTAGTCATGAGTGAAAAGGGTTCATTTTGAATCGTGCTCATCCTGCACATTTATTTAAAGAAGAAGATCATTTTGGCTGGCAATGATTGGACTATTTCTCAAAATTTAAAATTTTGGTATATTTTCGAAAAAGGGCAAGTTGGACCCGACGGGGTTGCCTACGTATCTCACATCCGGTGAGAATCAAACCCGCGTAGTTCGGTCCGTCAAAACAAACTATTTTTTTTTTCTTTTATTGACCGACAAAGAGAACACATTTAAGAAAACCATTTTGTTGGCAAAGTCAATCTTCCGTCGTCTTTTATTAGTAAACTAAATTTATTGACTTGTTGGTAAAAACACATTTTTGTATTTTCTGAAAAATATCTATTTCCCCATACTATATCCTTTTGTTTTTCGTTTTTCTTCAGTATTTAAAAGCCGGTCAGCATAGAAATCCGAATAAATGCTTAAGACAAACATGGTATAGCAGGATGGTCTTTTCATTTCAGGTTGCCTGTCCTAGATGGACCCAACCCCTGTGTTGAGTCCCCTAAGTCAAATGCAACGTAATGCAAATAAGCGTTTCCTACTAGGGATCCGATATGCGATTATGTTATTCTAAGATCAAAACCTCGGTACATGGTCTAGACTGTGTACCCAAGCGGACAACTCGGGCTGAGGAAGGAGCTCCTTTCCGGGAACCAAAAGGTCAGCCGGCATAGAAACTTTCCGAGCCTCTTTATTATTTCGGGGTATGACACTAACAGAATAAGGAGTCTCAACCAGTGAGCACATCCCCGGGGTGAGAAGTGAAGGGTTTTCGGCACAGTTTATATACACAGTTCACGTAATATCAAAGCGGTAAACATATAGCAGTTTGTATATACAGTTCAGATAGTATCAAAGCGGTAAACATATAGCACATTAATTAAACAAATAATAAAATCAGATATAGACAAAACCACAATTTAACTGAGCTCGAATTCTTAAACCCTGAACCGAAGTTCTGGGTTGGCATCCCCAGCAGAGTCGCCAGAGCTGTCACACCTCCTTTTTCCGCACCCGCGAGAGCGCGTGGGAGTTTTTCCAATTAAAGGACAATCGAAATGGGATTTATTTATTTAATTCAGAGTCGCCACTTGGAAAAATAATGGTGTCCTAAGTCACCGATTTTAATCCCGAATCGAGGAAATTTATGACTTTGTATTACGGTCTGCGAAATTAGAAACCTGGATAAGGAATTCTGTTAACCCGGGAGAAGGTGTTAGGCACTCCCGGATTCCATGGTTTTATCACGGTCGCTCAACTGCAATTTTTGTTTCTATCTGATTTCTTTATATATTTTTATTTATGTGCTCTTATATTCCGCTTTTCAATTTTAGAAGAATTGCAACGTCACGAAAATACATTTCGAGTCACACCGCAACCAGTACGCCCGTGACTTTAATATATTTCAGTTTCGCCGAGAGTAAGATTTGGGTCACATAAATGAGCACCCGTATTTAGGAAAGTATTTTATTAAAGTCGTGCCTAAAGAGTCTATCGTGTTGTTTAACTTTGGGAAAGGACCGTGAAATTCACTAAACGGTCCTTCCAAGTCTAAGGTTTTCATTACAATTAATTGAGGGCTCCACGATTTATACGTTATTTAGCGGGGCTCGTCTCATTTTTAAAAGAAAATCCTATAATGACTACATTTTCTCCGTTTAAATTTATCTCTAAAAAATAAAGTAAAAAAAATCTTAATTAATTATATACTAAAAAATCATTCATTAGTTACCAACTTAAGACCATTGTTACCGAAAAGAATACTACTGAAATTGAAATTATAAATAAAAATACAGAATTGACGGGTAGTATTTTTTAAAGAGAAGCTAATTATCTTATAACTAACTTGAACCCATATCGTTAGAAGAATAAACCATTGGAATTAATTAATTGCAACTTATTGGAAACTAAAGCTTACCTTAATTACTAATACTTATTCGAAAGTTCACTAAACTTCGACGTGAACTCAACTAGCATGTTTCAAACCCGTTGGATTAATATTCTTGACCTTATTATATTGATTCGCACTTCGAATATGTTAAACCTATCGATTCCAACTTACATGAGTTCGAAGCTAGATTTCAATAATCCTTCTAAATGTTGCTAAAGATGACAACTGACAGTAGTTATTTTTTAATGATAGGATATCAATTCAAGTAATCAAGACTAAACTTAGCATTAGGGATTGAAACATAAATTTCTGTGATTATGAGCCAAGATGGGAGACTAATTCGCGATACATCTTATTTATTGTTAACACATGTAAATCACAGACCATGAATTCCTTTACCGCTTTAACTACTCTTTTAACTCCGACAAACAATCCATATAATACCCAAAATCGAACTAATTATGATCCATGAGTACTATTCAGTCTAATTAACTTGACAGTCTATTCAATTATACAAGCATATTAAACTACTATCACTCATGCCATTCCATACAACTCAATTATTATTTGGAGTAATCCTTAGTTCAATTACAGTACAATCAAATCATAACAAATCTACATAAAAAAATGTATAAGCTTTTAAAATAGGATAACATCAACAAAAAAGCAGCTTCCATTTCAACTCATATCTTTAGCAGGGGTTGATATATCAACATAAGTTCGAAATATGTACCTGGCAGTCGAAATATAAGTAGAAGAAAAGGAGGTCAGCAACAAACAATAGAGAAGTCAACAGTACAACGGATCAGCAACTTTGAATCCAGTAATAACAGTATAACAACAGCAATCAATGAACTCAAATAACCCAGGAGTGTTTGGATACTTTCAGCAGAACCAATCTTTTTTAATCCAGTAATGACAGTATATGCAATTTAACAGCAGCAATCAATGAACTCAAATAACCCAGGAGTGTTTGAATACTTTCAGCAGAACCAATCTTAAACCAACAGACTTAAAACCAATAGACTCCAAATGCAATCAATCTTTGAATAACGAACAAGAACCGAGAGTTTATCTTGTTTCTGATCTTAAATGAACTAAAAAGACTGAACTTTAATTCAAGACCAAACAAACAATGAGAAAAGCAGATGACAATTCCCTCTTTTTCTTAATTTTCCACAATGTTTTTTTTTTCAATTCTCTCCAGTGTCTTTCTGTATTTCTGTCTCTCTGTTTTTTGTATGAGTGTTTATCTCTCAATGTGTGAATCTGTCTCTGCTTTCAGTCAGTGTATCTCCTTTTATAGCCTAAAACAGACCCCTTTTTTATTCTAAAGTGTTCCAGCTTTCCCTTTGTTATTCCCTTAGACCATGTGAATCCCTTTAATCCTTTTAATCATCATTCCATCTGTTTTCCAGATCTGTTTTGCCTATTTTATCATTTAAAACTTATTATAAACAAAAACATCTACCTGTTATTCTCTGATCCCACTTAAATCTGTTTAAGTATGAATTTTAACACTTAAACAACTAACTAAAGGCAGAAACTACTGGAATATACTGCTGTCCAGCAGTTCCAGCAACCCAATCAATGTGCAATGCACCCTAATGCTTATTTCTTAAGCACTTAAACAGATTAAAAAACCAGCAAACATCACAAACAATCCTAATTCTGTCCAACAAGAGTTATGGACACAAATGAGGATCAATGTCTGTCTAAAAGTGATAATAACAGACCTACGAACTAATCGACAAACATTCGATCAAACTATTACGATATGTACATTTGGTATTCAAATCATTGCAACAAAACAGTGAATCAAGAATTCTCGGCCAAGTGCCGGGGAATACAAAGCTAATCGTTCGACGACGCTAATCGACGCGAACACGTATTCGACAACATACATAATCAAACAAACAATCACAACATTAGAATTGACCAACAAACCAATCACCAAAACAGTGAGTTCTCGGCCAAACATAGCTCAAAAATGTAGAATTCGTTATTCGACGAATTTAAACGAATCGAATTCCTATCTTATAACTACGTCATTCATAACAAACAATCAGAAGCAAACAAGTCGACCAAATAAAAGGTCCCAAAAGAAGAAGACATTGAAGATATCCGAGGAAAAGAATTAACAAACAAAAGAAACTAACAAAATAATTAAACTAAATTGACAACTATAAATAAAAAAAGAAAAGAAAAGAAAAGAAATACCTTGAAACCACAATGGAGCTCGGCCGACTTGGGTTTTGGTGTTCGAGGTCGAAAGGACCTTAATTGAAATGTTTTCCAAGTGAAAACATATCAATTAAGGTCTATTAGACCTCAATTTAACGAAATCCGGCAATTTGAACTTCTTTTTCGGTTTTTAGGCTTCTTGAACATGGGTTTTGGGGTTCGACGGTTTCCGGTTATATTATAGCCGTACCAAGTTTGGCATTGACATGGGGAAGGTCCGGCGAAGGTGTGGTATAAATTTGGGGTGGTTTGGCGTCGGTTTTAAAATTCCGGCGAACTTCGATTTGATATTCGAAGAGTTCGTGAATGATTCGAGACAAGGGGTTAAGGTATTCATGTAGAGGGGGTCTTAGGGAATCTGGGTGTAATTTTGGGGCGGTTTGGACCACCGAAACCGCCGTGAGGCGATTTCCGGTGGGGTGGGAGATGGTGGGTGGCGGCGGCATCTCAAGAAAATGGGAGATGAGGTGTTTGGATTAGGGTTTGGGGGTTTTGGTATATTTAAATTTTGGATTTAATCTTGGCCGTTGGATCAATGATGATCGACGGCCTAGATTAATTAGGGTGGGAGATGGGGCTGGACCGGGTTAATTGGGCGCGGGTCCGGGTAAGGGGTATTTTTGGATTGGGCTTGTGCTGATTTGGGCCTGGACTTTGGTCCAATTTTGATTTCTTTGATTTTTCTTTTCTTTTGTTTTCCTAATCTCTTTAATTTAATTTTCTAATTAAAACAAAAATTTCTAATTACACTACAAAATTAATTAAATTAAACAAAATACTAATTAAGTTATATTGACAATTAACACACTCAATTTAAACATCAATTAAATATAAACCACACAATTGGGACATTAAATACTAGAAAAGCGAAAAATACACATTTTTGTGATTTTTTTTTATTTTGTAAAATAAATTTAACTACTCCTAATTGCAAAGTTAAATCAAAAATTGTAAATATGACCTATTTTTGTATTTTTATTAATTTAAACACATATAACCATGCATATACAAATGCAAACAATCACGAAAATTCACAAAAATACACAACGTAAAAAATAGACAATTTTTGTTTTGATTTTGTGGAAGTAATTCATGTTGGGCAAAAATCACGTGCTCACATGGGGTAGGGGTATGATCTATGTACATATTACCCTCTTCAGACCTTACTTGTGGGATTATGATTATACTGGGATGTTGTTGTGTTGTTGTTGTTCTCTTTTTCTTTGATCCCTTTTGTTTTGTTGTTTCAAGGGTTTGTTATTCGTGGCCTCAACCCCACTTTCATTTCTTCTACTAGGATTTATGTTAGCTCTACATTGGAACAAATTCTGAGTGTATCTTCTTCTAGGAGGAAGAATGCTAAAGCATGTGGCTGAGAAGAAGAATAGGATAATGAAGATAGTTATTTCGTGAGGAAGCCACGAGCCACAAGACATGTGATATTAGATGATGAAGCCAGTGTTTCTCAAGAACCCCCTCCAGGATTTGTGCCTTTTAGTCTTGTTGAGCTAGAGAGTGTCCATTTGAACATCTCTAACGAAGACATTGACCATTCTGGACCCCCTCCCCCCACCCAAGTCATGTTGATAGACTTTTCACTCAAGGATTTAAGGGTGAGGAAGATTGTGGCCCCGTTTATGAGGATCCATCACTCGCCTCTCTTCCAATGACCACAGTTACAACTGCTATTAATCCTCCTATTTCTTCTGCTCCCTTACCCACAACTAATAAGTATAGATTTTAACCACTTACTAGTACGTTCTTGCCTTAGTTTTAGTCTGAAAGTATTGATTTCTGTTCCCAAAATTAATAAAATTGTGAATATTGCATGACTGTTAGAGAATCGGACCATAATGAACAAATCTAACTCAAAAAGAAGTGTTTCGGCTCATAAGGCAAGAAGGAGCGCAACATGCCAAAAGTGTGGTCTGCAGAGTAAAGTCGTGACCACACAATTATCTCTGCCACCGCATATCTAGTGTTGATGCTCAAATGACGATTTAAGCACAATGCCGATTGCACACAATTTGTGCGGCTGCAAATCATGGTTGCACTAACAAGAATTCATAAAGTTGAGAGTGTTTGCAATATGACCAAGTGTGAAGCCTTAACAAAAGTGCACCTGTAGAAGCTGAAGTGCAGCCATAGACCAAATTGTGCAGCTGCAGCGAGTACATGGCCACCCCTTGGAATGAAATATTACAATTCAAGCAAGAACCAAATGAACCACTGCACGAAATTTGGGAACGCTATAGAATAATAGTTAAGGAATGTCCTAACAGCGATATGATGGAGAACTTGCTGCAACAAACCTTATATCGCGGGATTAACACAACCAACCAATGTGTAGTGAACTAACTAGCCAGTGGAAACTTCATACAACGCCTGACATTCTAGATGAGACGGCGAAAATGCCATCGACTTGGGAATCCTGACTTAATGTTCCACAATGTGATCTAAATATGATACACCTCCACAAAGAGTTCCAAGACCATGGAAAAGACATTGCCGAATATACAATAACCATGACTCAACTAGCAAAGACCCAACTCAATCAAGTGCAAGTTCCTAAGTAAGTTCATGATATGGAGTGAATTAATGTGCTGGTGAAAAGGAAAAAGACCAATGGTTCACAAATGCAAACCCGAGTGGAGAATTATGTACAAGATGATGGCGGTTTTGATCAAGATGATTCTTATAATGAGAAAGAGGAGGAAGTTCAATATGTGAACAATTTTCAAGGGCAAAGAAACAACTTCCAAGGCTCGAGTCCACAACAATAGCAACTACAAAATAACTCTCGCAAGTTCTAACCATCAAGGTAATTGGCATAATAACAACAACCAAGGAAATTGGTGAGGCAAAAATAACGGTGGTTGGCAAAACAATCAAGGCAGTCGAGGGTCGTGTTTTCAAAGGTTCCCAGTGTATTAACAATAAAGCAACTAACCTCCTTAGTCTTCCCATGATTCAAGTTCTTCAAACAATTAGATGGGACATATTGAAAATATATTCAAGCAAACGGTGGGAAAAGATGCCAATTCGGATGCCCAACTTGCCTCACACAACACATTAATCCATAATCTAGAAGTTCAAATGGGGCGAATGTCTCAAGCTCTAAATTCTAGTCCTAAGGGTGCACTACCAAGTGATACGATGGTGAATCCGAAGGGAGATAACAATACTGGGCATGCTATGGAAGTTATCAAAACAAGCGAAAGAGGCGGGATTTAACCCACCTCAAGTGAAAGGCAACTTATCGATGATGACCAAGTCGTGCAAGAAGAAGAGATCCCAAATAATATTGTTCAAGCAAATGAGGAATTTCATACTGATATTAATGATAGTGTTGAAGAGACATAAGAGGAGGTAAATCTGTCTAAGGAACACATTATTGACATACCGGAATCGTTAGTATAAAAGGCGAAGGCACCATTTACTAAGCCTCCACCTACATACCCTCAAAGACTTGCCAAGAAAAATGGAATGAATCAATTCAAGAAGTTAATTCAAATGATAAAGGGCCTTTCAATCAATGTGCCATTGGTAGAAGCTTTTGAACAAATGCCAGGTTATGCAAAGTTTATGAAAGATCTTGTGACCAAGAAGAGGTCGATAAATTGTGAAACTCTTAAGGTCACTCATCACGTGAGTGCAAATGTTCATTTCATGGCTCTTAAGTTGGAGGATCCCACCGTTTTCATGACTCTTTGTACAATTGGGTGTGCCGAGTTTTCTAAAGCTCTTTGTGATATTGGGGCAAGTAAAAAATTTATGCGCTATTCGGTTTCAAGACTTTGGAAATTGGGCAACCAAGACCCACTTCTATGAGGTTGCAAATGGCCAATCGTACCATAAATAGATTGTTAGATGCGATTATAGATATTTTGGTCCGGGTTGATAAATCCATTCTTCTGGCAAACTTTGTTATTCGAGATTGTGAATTTGATTATGAAGTGCCTATCATTATTGGGAGACCTTTTTTGATACGGGTAAGGCTATTTGTGATGTGGAAGCTGGAGAACTCACTTTCCAGGTTAGTGATGAACAAGTGGTATTTTATGTGTGTAAGTCCATGCGGCAACCAAATAACAATGAGGTGTGTTCTTTGTGGACTTGGTGACCAATGTTATTTTTGGTGATCCAAGGGCTACAATCAATGTTTGTGACATGTTGGAGGCCGTTTTGCTCAATTTTAATGCTAATGAGATGGATGGTTTCATGGAATCTGTGAACTCTTTGCAAGGAATAGGGTCGTACAACTATGCACCTCGAAAATTGTCCTTGGTTCTTGAGAATATGAAAACTCCTCCTACAAAGACTTCTATTGAAGAGCCGCCTACTTTGGAGTTGAAGCCATTACCACCACACATTCTGTATGAATTTCTTGGCCCTTGTTCTACTTTACCGGTTATTCTTTCCTCTTGTTTGACTAATATGTAGGTTGATTCCATATCGGCGGTGTTACAAAAGAGAAAGAAGGTTATTGAGTGGACTTTGGTAGATATTCGGGATATAAGCCCTGCCTTTTGCATACATAAGATCAAGTTGGAGGATGGTGCTAAACCGTCAATTGAACATCAAAGAAGACTCAATGAGGCTATGCAAGAAGTTCTCAAGAAGGAGAGCATCAAGTGATTAGATGTCGGGGTAGTCTACCCTATCTCCGATAGTTCATGGACCTATTTGGTTCAATATGTCCTAAAGAAGGGGGCATAACAGTGGTTACCAGAGCCATTTACTCAAAAGTCAAATTTTGTTCAAATTCTTGTCGCTTAAACATCCAAAAACTAGGTTCCTTCTTCCAATTCAACTCCGAGTCATCCGGTAACTAAATTCAACCATGCACGCAAGTTGATACACATATTATGAAGTTGTTGAAGACCATAAGCTGACGAACGAAGCTTGATTTCTCAAAACGACCAGTCCGGGTCATTACATCCCCTCTCCTTAGAAAAACGTTCATCCTCGAACGTGCCAAGATTCACCTCGAATCCCTTAAGTAGTTGAATACACAATTCCAACATATACCCGCGGGTGATCCCACATCACCCCAATCTGCATAATACTGAAGACACCATCTCGACTAAAATTTAGCCCTTCTAGCAACACCAATAAGCCTTAGAGCCAGAATTCTCTCCTTCCATTCATTGCCCAAAAGACCCGATTCTAAATCCATATCAGGTATCAGTCTCAACCACCTGCATCAACTCATGACAACACTCATAGAGTACAACCACACAATATGAGACATTACACATAGGCCCACAGTAACATTTGTGACAATTTCCTCCCCAAAATCAAATCCAGCACCGGCCATAAGCCTCATATTCAACAGGATCCCATTTTAAACCTCCACAACACTAACGATAATACTAGAACCATGAAAACCTCATGACTAACACCAGAATCAACAAGTCACAACTAACACCACCGGGCACACACGCCGCAAGCTAAAATTCAAGAAGCACAAAATGATAATGACTGAATATTGAATGACAAGCACGTAAGGGAACTATCAAACAAGCCCAACAAGCATAATTTTATATCAATACTAACCTACAAAACATTATAACAAGAAAGAATAGAGCATGTAAGCACATCAAAAGGATCTCATACTCATATATCTCCCATCGTGGTACACAACCCGGTTCAAACACATCAAATCATATGAAATTGTGAGGGTCCCACCCTCCACTCTGATTCACATGTAGGGTATACATTAAACCAGCTGGAAGCTTTCACAAGATCAATTTACATTATAAATCACAATAAGTATTGGCTGCCACACCGGTGGAGCATAAAAATCACATCTTGTGGCAAAAAATACTCAGAAATCACATCGAACCTACCGTAATGGACAATAGGAATTTACTACTAGTGTCATAACTCTCAATACTTAATAAAAATAGATGATAGACACGACTATCACTCATATAACCTCCCAACAGGGTAACACACAAATAAAGTGCAATCATAAACACACCCATAAGTGGAGCAAGAAATAAGGGAACTCACACCGATAAGCAGAATTGTAATGAACTATGAATGGTACTCCTCTATAACAAATAAAAATATACATGAATGACATCATCTATCACAACAGCCTTAAGCATACTATATTAAACACATCAACGGGCCGGGCCTTCTCTCTTGGGCGCCCTCTACTCGCCTGAATACCTCGCTATGACCCATCTATCCGAAGTCTGGGATAATATCTCACCACGTGGCTAGTATCTCCATGCTCAAAGCAACCTTGCTGCTAATGTGGCCGTAGGAACTGTGCGATACGGGTACTTTGAGACCCATGAACACCTGAATCATGATGCAAAGACTGAAGTGCAAACTAAAATGTTTGACCCACGAAACCTCTACCATATCTCACCTTGCCTCGAAAATAAAGGCCAGTAGACCTCTCTGGTCTATAAGGCCTCCTCGCCTCCTTGTACTCTCTCTCTCATGATCTCGTCTATTCTCGCTCCCGGTCCCACATACCTGTTAACCGGCGAGCAATCCCTACCACCTGCTGAAATGAAATATTTTACTCCAACTCCGGAACCATTTTGAACCGAATATCACGCCTGAGCCCATCAATGAATATATAGACTCACTCTCTAACTGTAGCGACTGAGGATGGTGCACGACATAATCTAATACTAATATGGTGCCCTGATGCGGCTGCTCAAATTCCGTGCACCATACATCCCGAAGTGACTAAGGTACAAACTCTCTCAAAACATCTCTAAAAATTGAACCCATGTAAGTGAAGCTACATTGGCAGGGCTACCCAACTCATATGCTCGCCACCACTAATAAGCCACTCCCTTAAGCTAGAATGTAGTATTAACAACCCCACTCGTCTCAATAATATCGATAGTACGGAGAATGTGATGTCATTCCTCAATAAACCTCGTGCGCTTTCTAAAGCCCAACCACTGAATGTAGAAGTGTCATAGTCCTTGAACCTTGCAAATCTAAATTGCCCTCCCCCAAATGTTGTTGCCCTGACCAGCGGCTAAACTATAATCACAAGCTATGTCGTCATGACACTTGGAACCTAACGACCGTGAACTCGCTATTTTGGAGTATGGTCTAGATGTAGCATGTACTCCTCATCAGCCTCTGCCTCTACCTCTAGCGACATCTGCTCTGAGAGCACGTCATCAATAATCGTAGCTTGTGTCCTCACCATCGGTGAGAGAATGGAAGGATAGTTCAAACTCCAAGATCAATAAGCTCGCACGATAGGAATGAAAGAAGTGATATTGTCTTAATAGTTTTGTAGCATCTCGAAGATAAGTACATACGTCTCTGTACCGATCCACAAGACTCTACTAAACTCGCTTATGACTCGTAGCACCTATGACCCTAGAGGTGTGATACCAACTTATCACGACGTGACTTTCCCTCCGTTCGAGTATCGTGATGGCACCTAGTCTCAAGGACTAGGTAATCCTAACTCACACATAATACCACAATAATAATGAAATTTAATAGTCTTGAAGTATAAACCTCTACAAAATTTATAATTTTCCAAAACCCGGTAGTACAAGTCATAAGCTCTATAAAGTTTTGCCATAACTTCTAAACACGATAGTATGGAAATAAGTACAACAATGTGAATATAAAATAGGAATGTGACTCCGAAGTCTGCGAAGGCAGCAACAAGGATACCTTGAGTATTCTCAGCAAGAATCTGCACGGCTACTATCGAACAATACCTGTATCTGCACAAAAAAATATATAGAAGTGTAGTATAAGCACACCACAATGCTGCCTAGTAAGTATCAAGGATAACCTTGGTAACGTAGTAACGAGGAATACTCAAGACACCTATTGGTCTAATAAACTGAACAAATATAAGTATAGAAATAATCGAAACATGATATCTATATAAAGACTACACGATATGACTAGAAATACAGTAATTGCAATAAGGTAGGAAACATCAGGTAACAAAGGAACACCATAATAATAACACAGAAAAGTGAACGAAAATTACAACCCAAATCTGAAATCACAAATATAGTAAGGACAAGTCATAACTCAGCAACTATGGTAGTTTCACATTAGGTCTTAGCAAACAACTTTAATTAATTAGTCAAATCCTTCAATTGATAAAACGTATCGAAATATACTTCTTTCAAGTAAATGTTTTTCAAAAATAGTTCTCTAAAAATGAATACCTTTCAAATCTAATCTTTTCAAATAGATATCCTTCGAATATAAGTCACCCTGTGACACCTCATCTCATAATCATACAATACGGTTCTCAATTCATGAATCTTAACACTTGGCATCCTGTGCCCTCATCACACCTCATAAGTATACTGACAACTCACATGCCAAAAAAGAGTCATTCTCACATGGAAAGCAAATAAATAAGAGTGAGCGTCTATTCTCAACAATATCAAGGAGCCTCCTCTCCGATAAGGGTGTTTAGCCACGTGTATGCTTGTGAAAGTGCCCTAACGCTGTTCATACAAACACATATAATGTTTAAATAGGGATAGGATCATAAAAACAATAGCTCAGAACACAGTGATATTAATAGGGGTTCTCCTAGGGTACTGTCCTGTAGTCCCAAACATAAATGTACAGATGATCTCCCGGGATACCGTCCCGTAGTCCAAATCATACATGTGCAAGGGGATCTCCCTGAATACCGTTTTGTAGTCCCAAATTAAATATCCAATACATTGGGATCTCTCGGGATACCATCTCGTTGTCCCAAACATATATTTGTAGTGGGATCTCTAATACCATTCTGTTGTCCCAAAGTATACATGCATGTAGATCTCCCAAAATATTGTTCTGTAGTCCCAAAGTAAACATACATCGCAACTAACAGAGATAACAATTACAGCATAGCAGAAAACCCGTACATCACCACAACATGTACAACAGTAACAATGACAACAATACAAGGTACAGAAAGTAATTCAACTCAAGAACTATAAATCACAAAAAAATGGTATAACCAGTTCATAAGTGTGAGCACGTGATTTTAGCACCGGGCAATTAATTCCAAAATTAAAATAAATATGTTTTTGAGTGCAATTACATGCTTTGTTTGAAATTAGTTACACTTTGTGTGTTTGAATAATTAGAAATTAGAAAAAAAATAGGCTAGGTAATTACTTTGTTTTAATTGATTAGTTTTAAGAAGAAAATTAGCAAAAATAGTTTAAGTAGTGAAAAATTAGGAAGAAATAGTAGAAAAATTGCAAAAAATACCGAATAATTAGAGTAAGTAGGAAATTAGGTTTTTATAATATTCCATAAAATAAAAAGAAAAAAAAATACAAAAGAAAATACATAAAAAATAATTAAAATACCAGAAAATCCAAAAAAATTGGTGGTGTAATAAGCTTGGGCCAATTTGAATTGAATTTGGAGGCCCAAGCACTTAAGCCCAAGGGATCCGGTCCAATGTTTTAAGCTAGAGTGATCTCAGCCATTCACTTCCTCAAATCTAACGGCTGAGAATATTAGTTGAATTATAAGGGGTTAATTAATGTGTGAGATTTGATCTCAGCCGTCCAGGCTAATTGATCCAACGGGAGAACCTTTGGTCTCAGTTGAGACAATGCGACGTCGTTTGGGTAGGGCAAATCTTGACCGTTGATCATCACTGATCTAACGGCCAAGATTACCTCAGCCTTTCCAAGTACAAATGGCTCTTGTCTGAAGGAGACGGGCCATTACATTCAAGCCCAAACCCTAGCCGCCTTCTCCCTCACCCCTCTTCTTCTTCATCATCCTCATCACAACTGCCGGCCATGGAGATTGTCGTCTCCTATGGCAGCCTCCGGCTACCCCCTTATCTCTCTTGCCTTCTTCTTCTTCTCCTTCACCTCAGACATCAAAATCCCTAAAACAGATCCCTTTCTTTTGAAACTCCGGTCACCGAAACTTCACTTGTGACCACTCAAACAACGAATCACCGCCTCAAACCAACGCCAATCGATCCCCCTTTACCTGATCTATCCAACCATACCACCCACACCCTCGAATATCCCCGGAGCTTCTCGAATATCCAAAAAGGTGTCGCCGGAAACCTAACTCCGGCGACTCCAAAACTCAAAACTCCCAAAGATCTTACCTTTACCCTTCCAAATACCCCCCAAAACCCCAAAAACCCCAAAAGACTTCATCTTGAAGTCTGAAAGAAGAAACAGAAAGAAAATGAGAAAAAGAAAAGAAAAAAGAAAAAAAAAGAAGAAAACAAGGGAATAAGAAGTCTGAAAAGAGAGTGAAAGCAAAAAGAGAGGGAATGGAAGCTCAGGGGACCGGCCCTGCAAGCTAAGTCCCCCTCTCTCTATATGCTTGTTTGTTTTCCTTTGTCTGTTCATTTCATGTTTTCTGCTATTTTGTTATATCTTGTTGTTTTGATTTTTGTTTTGTTTTTCTGATTTAAAAGATTCGTCCTAATTTTATTTTTCTTCTTCATCTCTTGTGAATACTGTGGTTCCTGATTTGATAGCTTTCAATATCTTGGTTGTTTTTCTTTTCTGTTTCTTTGCATGTATAATTTTGGTTTTAGGTTTAGCCGTTTGATTCTCATTCTCCTTCATTTCATGTTTTATACTAGGGTTTCCCTTTAATGATGATTTATATCACCTCCCATGTTCTTTCATTTGCATTTTTAGTGATTGCTTGTCTTTCTGTTACTCGACATGATGGATTTTAGAATTGTTCTTCACTCCTACTTCATGTTTTTCCTGTTCCTCATCTTCATCTTATCCATCACACGCCTATATTAGATTAGGGTTAGTATTTGGAGAGTTTTAGATTTAGTAAGTTTTGGTTATTATCATTCCTGTTTTACTATGTTAGAACCAAGTCATAATAGTTTAATTGTTCTTGTGTTCAGATAGGCCGTGTTCCGATTCTCTTGATTGCTTTGTGGGATTCAGCCCTAATGTGTCTATGTCAAATGAACTTTGAGTATGTTTGGAGTCTTTCAGTGAGTCATTCAACATAAGATGTTTCTAACTAAGCCTGTTCAATGTTAATTGGCACTTTGCTATTAAAAATTAAGTTTGTAAAGTCTAATTTATTGAGATTCAACAATACTCAACCTTTACTCTGAGTTTTGATTAGTTGGTGGGCAAATTTGATTTCATGTGGCTATGTGTGCAATTATCTGTTGAAATGGCTATGTTTGCAATGTTTCTGTGTTAGTGAACACTGTTAATACCTATCATGCTTAGGTGAATTGGTTATAGCTGTTAGTATTAGGTTCCATGAAAATGGCTAGTTTCTAAATAGGTTAAAACTGAAAATGAACAAAAATAGGCTATAAGTTCAATAACTGACCTAAGAGTGGTCAACTTTGCAAAGGTTGACCAACTCTATAAAGTCCAAACACACCAGCCCACTTCAAAAGGGGTTGGTTGTGCAATAAGTGGCTAATCTGCAAATGCAGACTTGCCTAGGCTCATTTTTGAGCCCTGAACCACAGGTGGCTAAGCCTGCAAAGGCTTAGGCCCAGCCTGTGTTCAGTAATTGGGCTTCAATTGCCCGAGCTAAGTCTCAACTTGAGACTGGCTAAGTTTTAAATAGGCTAAACATAGTAATTAAGCAGGCTAGTCCTGCAAATTAGTTTAATTAACTTAAAATGAACAAAAATAGGTCATTAGTCAATAATTGACCTAAGAGTGGTCAACTTTGCAAAAGGTTGACCAACTCTATAAGGTCCTAACACACCGGTCCACCTCAAAAAGGGGCTGGTTGTGCAAAATGGCTAATTCTGCAAATGCAGACTTGCCCAGGCTCTCCTTGAGCCCTGAACATTAAAGTGGCCAAGCCTGCAAGGCTTTGGGCCCAACTGTTCAGTAATTGGGTTCAATTGCCCAAGCTAAGTCTCAACTTGAGACTGGCTAAGTTTTAAATAGTTAATTTTAATAATAAGGCAGGCTAGTCCTGCAATTAGTTTAAAAATGAAAGAAGAAGGTCTTAATTAACTGAAATAGATTCAAAAGTGGTTATAATAGAAATAGTTCCCTAAAGTAGAGTTGGCCAGTCCTTAAATACCAATGCAAGGACTGGCCATTAGTTAAATAAGTCCCCAAAATGCTGAAACCTGACCTAGGTAGGTCGGGTAAATCAGCAGTGTCCTTAGGGGCATAATTGGAAACCAAATTGGTAAAATAGTAAATACTTTGAAACATAAGAGGGTAAGGGAGTCATTTGTACCCCTGATTTCTGCAATTTTGCAGAGATTTAAGGGTATAATGGTCTCCCTAAAAAAGGAAATCAGTAAAAATCCCTAACCCCTAAGGATACTTTGGTAAAAGACCCATAAAAGGAATCTTTGGAACCTTCTAGCACATGCTGGAAGGGTTTTCTGTTAACAGAATTGGGGTCTAAGTGTAAATTGGATAATTTTAAGAGGGGGAGAAGTGGGATTTAATCCCATACATTCTCCCCAAGTCTCAGCCCTTGCCCATTCCTATATATACTCCCAAAAAGAGTGAAATAGGGGCTGGCTTTTGAGAAGAAAAGTTCAGAGTAAAAATATAGTAATCTAGCAATAGTTTTCTGGAAATTTCGAGTGAGGAGAACTTGTTGATGTCAATCTGATTCTTTGGGTTTTCTGCTCGATTATCTGCCTGGGTTTCTTCTTGTGTTGCTGTTGCTGTGGTTTTCCTTATTCATTGACATCCATCATTGTTGCATTGCTGAGTCCTTGCTGTTACTTATCTGCCCGATTTCCCTAGACTCATTGGATTTTTCTTGTTGGTTCAGGTACATTACTCTTTCATTTGAAGCTGTAATGGCGAGTTGTTGAAATGAAAATGAAGATCTGGATTATTTTGTTATCTGTTATGTAATTTTAGTTTAAATTTGTAGTGTATTACAATAGATAGCAGAGAAAAACAAACACAAAAGATGTAATAGCTTAGTGATAGAATAAGTAGTATAATAGTAGTAGTGTAAAAGTAATAGCATATCACTTAGTTTAATTAGGTAAAAATATTAAAACATAAGTTAGCATATCAGTCTTAAAATTAGTAGTTAATCAAGCATAAGTCAATGAGTCACTCACATATAGGTATCCGAAGTTAGATTAATTAATTTTTGTTCACATGTTCTGTTAATTTTAAGAAAACAGAAATTCAGATTTAGTAAGTTAAGAGTTGAAATGACTAGGCAATGAAGTAACTTAATCAGAACCCGGCTTGGGGATTAAAAGGCTCATCCACAACGAGACCGGTGATATAGTTAAACATTTGGAAAAAAATTGCTTAGTTTCTCTTTTGATATTGTAAATAATTAGTTAAATCATTCTAATTCAACCTAATCTTGTAGGCAAGTGAGATGTGTTTCCAAATATTTCGACCAGTAAACAATTAGACATTAGTATAAAACTTTTGTTGTAAATTGGCTTGAAAACGGTCTGTAAGTTCAAGTATATAGAAATTTGATTTAGAGTTAGTAATTTATGTATTGACTTTCCTTTTTCTAATAAATAAAAGTAATTCAATTTCATTCTTAATTCTAAGTGCCTGTTCTATTATGAATTCTGTATTGTCCCTTTGCTATTGTTACCATAAATCTGGTTTGGGCCTATTACACAGCGAAGGCCTGAACTATGGCGATGAATATGCTAGGCTGCCAAGTGCAAGCCTGAAGACCGCCTGGGCCTCTGAGGCCTGGGCAGGTCTATTGTTCTCTTAAACAAAAGTCATGAGGATCCAGACCCAATAACAACAGAAATATTAAGGGCCTGGAATATCTAGTATCACATACGGATAAGGGAAAAACATTATAGAAAATATAGTATATATTAAGATTGAACTTCTAAAATTAAATCGGGACGAGCCTCGCCCGACATTAAACAAGCGGGGCCCCCATTTAGTAATGAAATAACATAATTAGACTCCGGAAGACTACTAGCAAACTCCATAGTCTTACCCAAAACAACTAAAAACCGATAGACTACTTAGGGCACGATTAATGTACTTTCCTTTGAACGAGTGTGCACTTGGTGCGACTCAAATCTAAATCTCGACAAAGCTGAAATATACCAAAAGTCACAGGCGTACTGGTTACGGTGTGACTCGAGGCATATTTTCGCGATGTCGCAAATTCCGTAAAATATTTAAGTAAAAAAGCACTATACGTTGTTAAAATCTATATTGAGTCAAACAATAGTCAAGAACGACAATTGAGCGACCGTGCTAAAACCACGGAACCCGGGAATGCCTAACACCTTCTCCTGGGTTAACAGAGTTCCTTATCTAGATCTTTGTTTTGCGGACATTTTTGAAAGAGTCAATTTCCTCGGATTCGGGATTAACCGGTGACTTGGGACACCATTATCTTCTCAAGTGGCGACTCTGATTAATTACAACAAAATCCCGAACCGATTGTCCTTTAATTGGAAAAACTCCTTCCTCTATGCTATTATATCTGCTTCGGGTATTTAAGCGTCGAGGTATACCCTACAAGCGCATTTATATGCTTTTCCCAAAGTGGGGGTAGTAAAAAGGGAGGTGTGACAGCTCTGGCGACTCTGCTGGGGATAACCAACCCAGAACATCAGTTTCAGGGTTTAAGAACTCGAGCTCCTTAGAATTGCCGTTCGTGATATTGTTTGACTTCATTATATGATTTGAACAACATGCTATGTGCTTTATCGCTTTGATATTATGTGGATTGTATATAAAAATTGTGCCGAAAACCCTTCTCTTCTTCACCCCGGGGATGTGCTTACTGGTTGAGACTCCCCTTTCTGTTAAGTCACCTCAAATTAAGAAAATAGAGGCCGGATAAGTTACAAAGCCGATTGACTCCGCGGGTCAACGGTACGTAGCCCCCTCATCGATTCGAGTTGTCCGCTCGGGTACACGGTCTAGCACCATTGAAAACATCAGGATGTTGAACATAGGTCTAGGACAATTATTTGCATCATATCTGACTTAGGGGACTCAACACAGGGGTTGGGTCCGTCTAGGACAGGTGACTCGGTATTTGAAAAAGACCGAGCATATTATGTGTTGCATTTTATTGTCCTTGATCGTTATGCGGACCGGCAAAAATCCCGTGGTTAGAAAATTGTTGGAAAAAAATGGGTTTTTGAAATAATTGGTCAATTAATCTGGCCGAACTACGCAGGTTGATTCTCGCCATTAGGTGGGATACGTAGGCAACCCTCATCGGGTCCAACCACCCCTTTAAAAAAAAATCAAAAAAAATGTGTGTGTTTAATTTTGTCAATAAAATCAAAGTGATGCCATTTTTGAAAAAATAGCCGAATGTTCCGAAAGGATGCCGGAAGGCTGTTTTTTTGCTAAAATAGCCACTTTGAATCATTTTTAATAATTTGCGAGCACAGCCTTGAAATACTCCTTGTGGAAATGTTGCAAGGCCATAGCCGCAAAATCAAGTCCGGGTTCACGCCCCTTTTGCAAAAATAACCAAAAATGTCAATTTTTTTTATTTTGTTATAAATAAGTCGGGTGATGCTATTCTTGCTTAAAATAAGCCGAATGTCCCTCAAAAGGACACCGGAAGGCTGTTTTTGCAAGAATAGCCACTTTGAGTCGTTTGTAAATAATTTTGGACACAGCCTTGAAATATTCCCTCGCAGAAATGTTAAAAGGCTGTATCCGCAAAATTAAGTTTGAGTCATTGCTCAACTTTTCAAAAAATATCCACTTTATCAAATAAGCCATTACATGGCTGGAATTTTACTGAATAAGCCACATTTTTGCATTTTTAACTTCCTCAGTCTTGTGTTGGCCTGTGTCGGTGCTGAACGATGCCCCATAGGCCCCACGATAAATTTTTTTGAATTTGTATCTTCTTAAATAAAATTTTGCAAAAAGAGCCACTTTGTCTAAGTAAGCCATTATTTGGCCAATTTATGAAAAATAGTCTTGTGTTGGTTTATGGTGATGCCGAACGATGCCCCATGATAAAAAAAATTTTCAAGTTTATCTTTCTTAAATAAATTTTGCAAAAATAGTCATTTTACAAATAAGCCATTACATGGCCATTTTTATAAAAATAGTCACCAAAAAATATTCTTATCTCCGGTACAAAGGTGTGAATGTTCTTCATCAAAGTTTGTAGTTCAGCTTTTACAATTTTTCTTCAAAAAATCAAAAAAAAATATCAAATAAACATCTATTTATTTCTTGCATTAATTTGCAAGAACTACGCTCGGTCCGATTCATGCGGGGTCATGATACGTAGGCAATCCACATAGGATTCGACCATATCCATAACCAAAGAGAAAAAAAATGAAAAAAAAAAATAATAATAATAAAAAAAAAAATGATCAATAAGCGGAATACCTTAATGCTGACATGCCGGCTTCGTTTTGTTGTGTCCATTTTCAGAAAGGTGGTTGGTTGTGGTTCCAAAATAACTCTTCCCTGTAATACAAGGTCAAAGGACAATGGCAGAGAATCTCAAGACTGAGTGGGTTGGTACCGGTACCCGACAACAGCTGGTTGAACGGAACCACATGTTAGTAGAAGAAGTCAAAATATTAAGACAACACGTGGCTGAAATGTATCGGGCGTGGATGGATGGAAAAGCACCACCCCCGCCACCACCTAGTCTCATGGACCCGGTCCTTACACTGAACCCGATGCCAAATATACCTGCCTATCGCAGCCTTTCCAGCCACTCGAGTAGCTCAATTACTCGTCCCCCAGCTATGCTTTCCCAATACCACTACTCTCCCCGGGGCACCCAAAATCATACTTCGCCTTCCAGGTACCCAATTCCACAAAAAGCCTACCAACCCCCACAAACATACCGTAAACCCCCTGGGTCAGGTTTCAAGACAAACAAGGCGTTTAGGGAGGAAAGGTTGCTGAAGCGAGAAAAGGCTTTCACCCCTATCGGAGAATCTTATGCGAGTTTGTTCGAAAGGTTGAATCATGTTGGCTTGATTAAGCCGCTCGCCAGATGTATTCCAAATCATCTTGCAAGAAGCTTCGATCCTACTGCACGATGTGTATACCACTCCAATGCTCAGGGGCATAATGTTGAAAGATGTTGGAATTTGAAAGAGGAAATAGAAAGAATGATTCAGGCAGGAATGATTGCGGTCCAAGACACTGGCACCCTGAACATTACACAGAATCCTCTACCTGCACGTAACGTTGCACATTTTGTGGGGACGATGCCCGATGACGAGGGTGAAGAGATTCTTCTTGGGAAGCCGTCCATTGAAGTTGAGGATATTGAAATAGAAAGCGATCTTAATGCAGAATACAGTGGCTAAGATGCCATGCTTGTCAATTGGGAAGGTGCTCCAACTCTTGGAGTTTTGGTAGTTTTATTTTGGTGTCGTTTCTGTTACCCGGGTTATTTCAGGGTTGTAATCCGGACGTTGTCTTGAGAGTCAAAACCCTTCTATCTTTCCACTTTGCTTTGTTTAGTAATAAATTTGTTTAGTACTGTCTAGGTTTGTAATTCTAGTCTAGTCTGTTCGTTTTGTTGTTCGTCTTGTTGTTTCAACCCATCAGTTTAATACAACTCTTTGTTTTCCGTCATTTCTAGTCATTCCATTTCTAATTACTTTACCATTCTTCCCACACTGATTTTAGCAACATGACATGCACATAATTCCCGACTTGATTTTAAAGGTCAATTTAGCAATGAAACAATGTTGAAGATGTAATAAGAACATATTGGAATATTGTGAAGCCGTAATCAAGTGAATATTAGGGGAAAACATAACATAAAGAAATGCCTTGGAAATGCATCATGCTTCATCGGTTGAAAGCCAAAGGCAAAAGTACCCCGAGGCTAAAGGAACCATTCGTGGTACCGAGATTGTTGCCCAATGGTATTGAGAATCGTCAAAAACAGAAGACAAATATGTGAATCGGTCAAAAGATAGTTCGTACTTGGAAGGTTTTGAAGATTGAGATGACGAAGGCATTTTATTCGGCTATCCAAACACTTTATCCATTGTTATCCCTTCGAGCCTTATTATATTTTCTTTCATATCCCTCTTTCGGAACCAACAACAAAAATTGAGGATTGAGCGGGGAGATCAAATGGAGAAACAAAAAGAAAGAAGAAAAGAAAAGAAAAAAAAGGAGAAAAGAAAAAGAAAAGAAAGAAAAAATGCAATACAAGAAAGAAAATCGGGAGAAGTCAAATCGTAACAAGGAAGCGATCTTATGATTTGAACTACGTCTGACTTGATCCCGAAAGGGTACATAGGCAGCCTTACCGAGGTTCAGTCACAATAAAGGAAAAATCCAAAAAAAAAACAATCCCCCAAGAAGGAAACTGGGGCATGAATTATGGTTGAATAAATAAGATTCCGAAAGTTGTAATTTTAACCCACGATGAAATATTTTTGAGCCTTTACATCCTTTTTTCTATATCCCATCCAAAAGCCTACACTACTGTCCAAAGGAAGACCTTCCGATCAATCTTCAAGAAATGCCGAGTCAAACTAGCAAAGATGTATCACATCAGGGACAACACTCCAGTCCGAATAAAGGAGAATAAAGAACTCAAGATGATGAGAACCACCACGAGACTCCAAGATGAGAGAAATCAAAATGAGAGAGTCTTATCGGTGAAAACCCGCATGGGCACCGTAAGGCGACGGCGAGTTGAGAGAAAGAAATATCAAATGAGAGAGGCTTGTTGGTGAAAACCCTACGGGCGCTGTAAGTCGACACTGGATCAGATCAAAGAAATGAAGTATTGAAGACCGGTTTCACAGCAGAACTTGTAACAAGAGTTGAACATCAACTTTGCTATACAAAGAAGGCTAAAAGTGCATGTCAAGGTCGCTAGAGTCAGTTTTCTGTAGGTTTCTTGTTAGGAATTGTATTTTCCCTTCTCTCTATTCTTCACACCTTGTTTTACCCTCCCTCTTAGCGAGTCGGTCGGGTCATAACAAGTATAGAAATGATTTCAAAATTTTCCACCTAGCTTTCCAATTGCACGAGATGGGATTTAGCCAACACGACAATTGTCGTAAGTCAGGGAATGATAAGGCCAGTGCTTTAAGCCAAAAAAGCAACATGTGCAATGAAGCGGGTAACAATAGAAATGTTTGGGGTTCATGCGAGACGCAAAGGTCGGCAAAGTGCCAACTCACAACAAATGGAAATATGGGGGTATGTTTTGACAAAGGAAAGAGTCAATCAAGAAACACCCAAGGTTGTCCAATGAAATCACTGAAGGAATCATAGACCTCAAGATCGGATTTTGTGGGATCCGTCAAGAAAGGAACAATATACATGCAGTAAGGAAGATGGATTTTTGGATAGTCGGTGAACAGGCAAGGCACTCGAGTGGAAAGCAGTCGCCATCAAAATTCAAGGCCACAACCAACCACCGCATTTAAACTAACAGATTTTTCTTTGCTTTGAAACAGGGGCATAGATGTTATTGAACTGATAGAGCCAACAGCTTCCAATGGGCATAGGCTCATTTTGGTCGCGATGGGTTACTTTACCGCATTGGGCTGAAGCAAAGGGCAAATTCGTGCCAAATTGGCAGGGACCATTTGTGGTATCGCGGGTGTTGTCCAATGGGGCATTATATTTAACAGATGTTGAAGGAAAGTGCGTAGAGACTGCTATCAATTCAGATGCGGTCAAAAGATACTATGTATGACTCCTTTTCAATTATGTGTTTTGTATTTTGTTGTGATTTTGGAATTGAAATGACGAAGGCGTTTTATTCTCTATCCAAACACTCTATCCATTGACAACCCCTTTGAGCCTTAATGAATATATTCTTTCATATCCCTCTCTCGGAATCGCTTATGGCACAATAAAGAAAATGAAAAAAGAGAAATGAATGAAAAAGAAAAAAAAGGAAGAAAAAAAAAAGTGAAAAGAAAAAAAAGAGAAAAAGACAAAAAAAGTCAGGAAAAAGTCAAAAGAAATTCATTAATTAATGACTTTCTCAACTACGTCTGACTTGATCCCGAAAGGGTACGTAGGCAGCCTCGTTGAGGTTCAGTCACAATAAAGAAAAAATCCAAAAATTCCCTACATATTGAAACTGGGGCAGAAGTTATGTTGAATAATTCCGAGAGTTGTAAATATTTTTGAACCCTCGTAAAATTTTGAGCCTTTTATACCTTCTTTCTTAACCCATCCAAAAGCCACGTTACGGTCCAAAGAAAGACCTTCTGATCAATTCCGAAATGATAACAGACTGCAATGAAGGAAGAGCAAGACATTGGATAACACCCGTGGTATAAAAAACAAAAGGAAAAATGAAAAATGAAAAAAAAAATGAGAGAGTCTCATCGGTGAAAACCTTAACTGGCACTGTAAGGCGATCGTGAGTCTGAGAGAAATAAAATGAGAGAGTCTTGTCAGTGAAAACCTTAAACGGCACTGCAGGGCGATTGTGAGGTTGAGAGAGAATAAATGAGAGAGTCCTATTGGTGAAAACCTTTCGAGGCACGGTAGGGCGATCGTAAGGACTACCAAAAAAGAGAAAAGGCAACAAAAAATAGTATCGGTTTGGGTTGAAAACAATTCGGAGTCGGAATAATGATTGGAACGAACTGGGTCGGAGTTTAAATACATGGCATGGTCAGTGGAATCAACCAGCAAACGCCCAGATAAGTTCTATCATCTCTCCAAAACACCCTTACCCTCTTTCATTTTTCTGCATTTCATTGTTTATCCTTTGAGAGCTAACTACCAGCTCCTGATGATGAAAGCTGAAACAACACTGGATCAGAAAGCAAGAAGAGTTGGGGAGAAAATAAAGAAGTTTGGCAAACATGACCAAAGGAAAAGAAAACAAAACAAAAAGGGAAAAGTAAGAAAATACAAAAAGAGTTTGCAAGAGATAGGCAGCTGAAAAGCCACACAGCAGGAGAAAAAGCAAAAAAAGAGGAAAACAATAAGAGGCAGGGACGGCAGATGCCAGTTGCCAGCAGTTTATATCTAATAAATTTTGTTTCATGATTCATGCAGGAACAAATTGTCATTGTTCACTTTAAAGTGAATGTGACCAATGTGGAAAAATAGAAAACACCAAAAAGAGAAAGTTTGCCAATAAGTGGAGAAATTCACATGTGAGAGACAATTGGTCAAAGAAAATACCAAAAAGAGGAAGGTAATATCTTTTAAAATCCATTTCCCAGTCATTAGGCTAGGGAATACTTTTCTGCATTGCACGTTTAATTTCTGTTAGGCGCCCACCTTCTAACAAAGGGAATACTTTTCTGCATTGCACGTTTAATTTCCGTTAGGCGCCCACCTTCTAACAAAGGGAATACATTTCTGCATACTTACTTCCTGCAATTTTTGGTTTTATGTTCGCTAAAAGGGAATACTTTTCTGCATTGCATAGCACGTTTAATTTCTGTTAGGCGCCCACCTTCTAACAAAGGAAATATTTTTCTGCATTGCATTACACGTTTAATTTCTGTTAGGCGCCCACCTTCTAACAAAGGGAATACTTTTCTGCATTGCACGTTTAATTTCTGTTAGGCGCCCACCTTCTAACAAAGGGAATACTTTTTTGCATTGCATAGCACGTTTAATTTCTGCCAGGCGCCCACTTATCTAACAAAGGGAATACTTTTCTGCATTGCATAACACGTTTAATTTCTATTAGGCGCCCACCTTCTAACAAAGGGAATACTTTTCTGCATTGCATTGCACGTTTAATTTCTGTTAGGCGCCCACCTTCTAACAAAGGGAATACTTTTCTGCATTGCATTGCACGTTTAATTTCTATTAGGCGCCCACCTTCTAACAAAGGGAATATTTTTCTGCATTGCATAGCACGTTTAATTTCTGTTAGGCGCCCACCTTCTAACAAAGGGAATACTTTTCTGCATTGCACGTTTAATTTCCGTTAGGCGCCCACCTTCTAACAAAGGGAATACATTTCTGCATACCACGTTTAATTTCTGTTAGGCGCCCACCTTCTAACAAAGGGAATATTTTTTTGCATTGCATAGCACGTTTAATTTCTGTTAGGCGCCCACCTTCTAACAAATGGAATACTTTTCTGCATTGCATTGCACGTTTAATTTCTGTTAGGCGCCCACCTTCTAACAAAGGGAATATTTTTCTGCATTGCACGTTTAATTTCCGTTAGGCGCCCACCTTCTAACAAAGGGAATATTTTTCTGCATTGCACGTTTAATTTCTGTTAGGCGCCCACCTTCTAACAAAGAGAATATTTTTATGCATTGCATAGCACGTTTAATTTCTGTTAGGCGCCCACCTTCTAACAAAGGGAATACTTTTCTGCATTGCATAGCACGTTTAATTTCTGCCAGGCGCCCACCTATCTAACAAGGGAGTACATTTCTGCATATTTACTTCCCGCAATTTTTGGTTTATGTTAGCTAAACGCCCACACTGGGGCAGAAGAAAAAGTTCATTGTTTTTGTTTTGTTTTGAGCAGGCTTCAGCTCGAGGACAAGAGGTACCATTGAAAAAAAAAAGAGGAAAACAAAAAAGAAATCAACAAAAAAAAAAAGTCGGCATGAAAGAAAATCAACAAAAAAAAAGAGAGTCGGCATCAAAGAAAATCAACAAAAAAAAGAGTCGGCATCAAAGAAGATCAACAAAAAGAGAGTCGGTATCAGAGAAAATCAAGAAAAGGGGGAGGAGCAAAAGCTGGATTAGGAACAATTGTAATTGTAGGATCATAGCTTAGAACAGCTTCTTCATTTTACATTTTTTCCCCCGGGTGTAATAAGGAGTAAGTCGGCAAGTCTCAACAGTGTCAATGCAACAGTGAGTCTGGTAGTTTTAAACTTTCAGACCTTCCCGAACTACACTGACCTGATTCCTGTTTAGCCCAGGATATGTAGGCAACCTCTAAAGCGAGGTGCGGTCAAAAGGTTTTCAAAAATGCTTTTACGGAATGTGCCAATGTGCAAAAATCTCTCATTACTGCTCACTTGTCTTTGCACTGAAACTCTTCAAAGAGGGGCAGTTGTGAGCACGTGATTTTTGCACCGGGCAATTAATTCCAAAATTAAAATAAATATATTTTTGAGTGCAATTACATGCTTTGTTTGAAATTAGTTACACTTTGTGTGTTTGAATAATTAGAAATTAGAAAGAAAAAAAAAATAGGCTAGGTAATTACTTTGTTTTAATTGATTAGTTTTAAGAAGAAAATTAGCAAAAATAGTTTAAGTAGTGAAAAATTAGGGAGAAATAGTAGAAAAATTGCAAAAAATACCGAATAATTAGAGTAAGTAGGAAATTAGGTTTTTATAATATTCCATAAAAGAAAAAGAAAAAAAATACAAAAGACAATACATAAACAGAAAATCCAAAAAAAATGGTGGTGTAATAAGCTTGGGCCAATTTGAATTGAATTTGGAGGCCCAAGCACTTAAGCCCAAGGGATCCGGTCCAATGTTTTAAGCTAGAGTGATCTCAGCCGTTCACTTCCTCAAATCCAACGGCTGAGAATATTAGTTGAATTATAAGGGGTTAATTAATGTGTGAGATTTGATCTCAGCCGTCCAGGCTAATTGATCCAACGGGAGAACCTTTGGTCTCAGTTGAGACAATGCGACGTCGTTTGGGTAGGGCAAGTCTTTACCGTTGATCATCACTGATCTAACGGCCAAGATTACCTCAGCCTTTCCAAGTATAAATGGCTCTTGTCTGAAGGAGACGAGGCATTACATTCAAGCCCAAACCCTAGCCGCCTTCTCCCTCACCCCTCTTCTTCTTCATCATCCTCATCACAACTGCCGGCCATGGAGACTGTCGTCTCCTATGGCAGTCTCCGGCTACCCCCTTATCTCCCTTGCCTTCTTCTTCTTCTCCTTCACCTCAGACATCAAACTCCCTAAAACAGATCCCTTTCTTTTGAAACTCCGGTCACCGGAACTTCACTGGTGACCACTCAAACAACGAATCACCGCCTCAAACCAACGCCAATCGATCCCCCTTTACCTGATCTATCCAACCATACCACCCACACCCTCGAATATCCCCGGAGCTTCTCGAATATCCAAAAAGGTGTCGCCGAAAACCTAACTCCGGCAACTCCAAAACTCAAAACTCCCAAAGATCTTACCTTTACCCTTCCAAATACCCCCCACAAACCCAAAAACCCCAAAAGACTTCATCTTGAAGCCTGAAAGAAGAAACAGAAAGAAAATGAGAAAAAGAAAAGAAAAAAGAAAAAAAAAAGAAGAAAACAAGGGAATAAGAAGTCTGAAAAGAGAGTGAAAGAAAAAAGAGAGGGAATGGAAGCTTAGGGGACCGGCCCTGCAAGCTAAGTCCCCCTTTCTCTATATGCTTGTTTGTTTTCCTTTGTCTGTTCATTTCATGTTTTCTGCTATTTTGTTATATCTTGTTGTTTTGATTTTTGTTTTGTTTTTTCTAATTTAAAAGATTCATCCTGATTTTATTTTTCTTCTTCATCTCTTGTGAATACTGTGGTTCCTGATTTGATAGCTTTCAATATCTTGGTTGTTTTTCTTTTCTGTTTCTTTGCATGTATAATTTTGGTTTTAGGTTTAGCCGTTTGATTCTCATTCTCCTTCATTTCATGTTTTATACTAGGGTTTCCCTTTAATGATGATTTATATCACCTCTCATGTTCTTTCATTTGCATTTTTAGTGATTGCTTGTCTTTCTGTTACTCGGCATGATGGATTTTAGAATTGTTCTTCACTCCTTCTTCATGTTTTCCTGTTCCTCATCTTCATCTTATCCATCACACGCCTATATTAGATTGGGGTTAGTATTTGGAGAGTTTTAGATTTAGTAAGTTCTGGCTATTATCATTCATGTTTTACTATGTTAGAACCAAGTCATAATAGTTTAATTGTTCTTGTGTTCAGATAGGCTGTGTTCCAATTCTCTTGATTGCTTTGTGGGATTCAACCCTAATGTGTCTATGTCAAATGAACTTTGAGTATGTTTGGAGTCTTTCAGTGAGTTATTCAACATAAGATGTTTCTAACTAAGCCTGTTCAATGTTAATTGGCACTTTGCTATTAAAAATTAAGTTTGTAAAGTCTAATTGATTGAGATTCAACAATACTCAACATTTCCTCTGAGTTTTGATTAGTTGGTGGACAAATTTGATTTCATGTGGCTATGTGTGCAATTATCTGTTGAAATGGCTATGTTTGCAATGTTTCTGTGTTAGTGAACACTGTTAATACCTATCATGCTTATGTGAATTGGTTATAGCTGTTAGTATTAGGTTCCATGAAAATGGCTAGTTTCTAAATAGGTTAAAACTGAAAATGAACAAAAATAGGCTATAAGTTCAATAACTGACCTAAGAGTGGTCAACTTTGCAAAGGTTGACCAACTCTATAAGGTCCAAACACACCAGCCCACTTCAAAAGGGGCTGGTTGTGCAATAAGTGGCTAAGTCTACAAATGCAGACTTGCCTAGGCTCTATTTGAGCCCTGAACTTTAGGTGGCTAGGTCTGCAAAGACTTTAGCCCAGCCTATGTTCAGTAATTGGGCTTCAATTGCCCACGCTAAGTCTCAACTTGAGACTGGCCATTAGTTTAACAGTCTCATTACTTTAATTAAGCAGGCTAGTCCTGCAAATTAGTTTAATTAACTTAAAATGAACAAAAATAGGTCATTAGGCAATAATTGACCTAAGAGTGGTCAACTTTGCAAAAGGTTGACCAACTCTATAAGGTCCTAACACACCAGTCCACCTCAAAAGGGGCTGGTTGTGCAGAAATGGCTAAGTTTTCAAATGCAGACTTGCCCAGGCTCTTTTTTTTAGCCCTGAACATCAAAGTGGCCAGACCTGCAAAGGCTTTGGGCCCAACTATGTTCAGTAATTGGGTTCAATTGCCCAAGCTAAGTCTCAACTTGATACTGGCTAAGTTTTAAATAGTTAATTTTAATAATAAGGCAGGCTAGTCCTGCAATTAGTTTAAAATGAAAGAAGAAGGTCTTAATTAACTGAAATAGATTCAAAAGTGGTTAAAATAGAAATAGTTCCCTAAAGTAGAGTTGGCCACTCCTTAAATACCAATGCAAGGACTGGCCATTAGTTAAATAAGTCCCCAAAATGCTGAAACCTGACCTAGGTAGGTCGGGTAAATCAGCAGTGTCCTTAGGGGCATAATTGGAAACCAAATTGGTAAAATAGTAAATAGTTTGAAACATAAGAGGGTAAGGGAGTCATTTGTACCCCTGATTTCTGCAATTTTGCAGAGATTTAAGGGTATAATGGTCTCCCTAAAAAAGGAAATCAGTAAAAATCCCTAACCCCTAAGGATACTTTGGTAAAAGACCCATAAAAGGAATCTTTGGAACCTTCCAGCACATGCTGGAAGGGTTTTCTGTTAACAGAATTGGGGTCTAAGTGTAAATTGGATAATTTTAAGAGGGGGAGAAGTGGGATTTAATCCCATACTTTCTCCCCAAGTCCCAGCCCTTGCCCATTCCTATATATACTCCCAAAAAGAGTGAAATAGGGGCTGGCTTTTGAGAAGAAAAGTTTAGAGTAAAAATATAGTAATCTAGCAATAGTTTTCTGGAAATTTCGAGCGAGGAGAACTTGTTGATTTCAATCTGATTCTTTGGGTTTTCTGCTCGATTATCTGCCTGGGTTTCTTCTTGTATTGCTGTTGTTGTGGTTTTCCTTATTCATTGACATCCATCACTGTTGCATTGATGAGTCCTTGCTGTTACTTATCTGCCTGATTTCCCTAGACTCATCGGATTTTTCTTGTTGGTTCAGGTACATTACTCTTTCATTTGAAGTTGTAATGGCGAGTTGTTGAAATGAAAATGAAGATCTGGATTATTTTGTTATTTGTTATGTAATTTTAGTTTAAATTTGTAGTGTATTACAATAGATAGCAAAGAAAAACAAACACAAAAAATGTAATAGCTTAGTGATAGAATAAGTAGTATAATAGTAGTAGTGTAAAAGTAATAGCATATCACTTAGTTTAATTAGGTAAAAACATTAAAACATAAGTTAGCATATTAGTCTTAAAATTAGTAGTTAATCAAGCATAAGTCAATGAGTCACTCACATATAGGTATCCGAAGTTAGATTAATTAATTTTTGTTCACATGTTCTGTTAATTTTAAGAAAACAGAAATTCAGATTTAGTAAGTTAAGAGTTGAAATGACTAGGCAATGTAGTAACTTAATCAGAACCCGGCTTGGGGATTAAAAGGCTCATCCACAACGAGACAGGTGATATAGTTAAACATTTGGAAAAAAATTGCTTAGTTTCTCTTTTGATATTGTAAATAATTAGTTAAATCATTCTAATTCAACCTGATCTTGTAGGCAAGTGAGCTGTGTTTCCAAATATTTCGACCAGTAAACAATTAGACATTAGTATAAAACTTTGGTTGTAAATTGGCATGAAAACGGTCTGTAAGTTCAAGTATATAGAAATTTGATTTAGAGTTAGTAATTTATGTATTGACTTTCCTTTTTCTAATAAATAAAAGTAATTCAATTTCATTCTTAATTCTAAGTGCCTGTTCTATTATGAATTATGTATTGTCCCTTTGCTATTGTTACCATAAATCTGGTTTGGGCCTATTACACAGCGAAGGCCTGAACTATGGCGATGAATATGCTAGGCTGCCAAGTGCAAGCCTGAAGACCGCCTGGGCCTCTGAGGCCTGGGCAGGTCTATTGTTCTCTTAAACAAAAGTCATGAGGATCCAGGCCCAATAACAACAGAAATATTAAGGGCCTGGAATATATAGTATCACATACGGATAAAGGGAAAAACAGTATAGAAAATATAGTATATATTAAGATTGAACTTCTAAAATTAAATCGGGACGAGCCTCGCCCGACATTAAACAAGCGAGGCCCCCATTTAGTAATGAAATAACATAATTAGACTCAGGAAGACTACTAGCAAACTCCATAGTCTTACCCAAAACAACTAAAAACCGATAGACTACTTAGGGCACGATTAATGTACTTTCCTTTGAACGAGTGTGCACTTGGTGCGACTCAAATCTAAATCACGACAAAGCTGAAATATACCAAAAGTCACAAGCGTACTGGTTGCGGTGTGACTCGAGGCATGTTTTCGCGATGTCGCAAATTCCGCAAAATATTTAAGTAAAAAAGCACTATACGTTGTTAAAATCTATATTGAGTCAAACAAGAGTCAAGAACGACAATTGAGCGACCGTGCTAAAACCACGGAACCCGGGAATGCCTAACACCTTCTCCCGGGTTAACAGTGTTCCTTATCCGGATCTTTGCTTTGCAGACATTTTTGAAAGAGTCAATTTCCTCGGATTCGGGATTAACCGGTGACTTGGGACACCATTATTATCTCAAGTGGCGACTCCTGATTAATTACAACAATATCCCGAACCGATTGTCCTTTAATTGGAAAAACTCCTTCCTCTATGCTATTATATCCGCTTCGGGTATTTGAGCGTCGAGGTATACCCTACAAGCGCATTTATATGCTTTTCCCAAAGTGGGGGTAGTAAAAAGGGAGGTGTGACAATAAGGAATAATCACAAAACAGAATACTAGGCATGAAGGGACCAGTCCAACAAAAGGAAAACTAACATGTAGCAACGACCCCATAATATACAAGTCAATAACAAGGAAGTCAACACGAGTCAAGTAGTCCCAAATAAAGGCAAGTCAACTAAAATATAGGTTATCAAATATCCTTTTTAAGGTTGGACAATTATGAGGATATCTGACAATTCAATTAAAGAAGGATGATCTTAGTTTCACTTAAGACTAAACAATTTCAGGAAGGATAATAATAAATCTCAATAACACAGGCAGTTATGAAAAGATAGCATGACAATAGGAGATGCAAAATTCTTTAGTTTAATTAAATAGGATTTCAATTATTCAATAAGTGTGACCCATGAAGCAAATAATTCCAATTAAGCATGTAGAGGGGAAACTAGTAAATAGGAAACTCAGTTATGCCTAGAACACATTCATACACAGTGAATATACATACTTAAGAACCCTAAAAGGCTAATTTTCCACAAATAAGTCAGAGCATGCACTTGTCACCTCGCGTGCACAATCTACAATCAACATAGAAGACTCAAATCCTAAGGGAAAGTCCCCTCCACAAGGTTAGGCAAGATACTTACCTCAAGGACGAAAAATTCATACTAAAAAATGCACTTCTCGGGTGAAAAGACCTCCAGACGGCTTAAATCCAACCAAATTAACTTCATAGAACAAATAAAACACATAAGAAATTATTACGGATCATAAAGTCTCAATCTTTAATAAAATCTACAAATCAGTTCAAAAGTCGACATCTGGGGCCGTACCTCGGAACGTGACGAATTTTACAAAAATCTGAATACCCATTCCAATATGAGTTCAACCATACAAAAATTATCAAATTCCGATACCATTTGGTTCCCCAACCCAAAACACAATTCAAATGATAAAAATAAGGATAAAACCATGGAATACATTAGATACTATGTGAAGAAATCTTACCCAATCAATTTGTATGAAAACCCCAACAGACACTTCCAAAATCGAAGTCCAAAACTCAAAATGTGAAGAAAATTTCCAAACCCTCGATATAAAGGATTCTGCCCAGCACTTTCGCAACTGCGGATACTTAAGCGCATTTGCGCAATTGCAATTGCGGGCATATGTTCTCATTTGTGAACTTCACTTACAGGCCTAGGTCCACATCTGCAGACAATTAGCCACATCATCGGCACCGCAGAAGTGCTAACAAGAGCGCAAAGTGGGGGCTCCTTCGCAGATGCGTTGCATTAACCACAGCACGGTTACGCACCTACGTTATGACACTCGCAGAAGTGAGCTAGCTTCCAGGACTGAAAGATCGTAGATGTGATCAGGATCATGCATAAGCGAAGCCGCACCTGAGCTCCAAGGTCGCAGGTGCGAAAACACCAGAAATCTGACATGCTCAAAACTATACAAAATATCCGAAATCACCCGAAACACGCCCGAGGCTCCATATAAACACTCAAACAAGTTTTATAAGCTAAAATGGACTTTCTCGAGGTCTCAAATCACATAAAACAACGCCAAAAATGCAAATTGGGCCATCAAATAAACTATACACTTCCAAATCTTCTAACTTTGAAAACTCGTGCCGAAACCAATCAAATCAACCCGGAATGACACTAAATTTTGCAGACAAGTCCCAAATAACAAGACAGAGCCGTTCCAACTCTTAGAATTTCATTTCGACCCCGATAGCACAAAAGTCAACTATGGGTCAAACTTTTCCATTTTCCGAACTTCAACTTTTCCAACTTTTGTCGAATTACCTTAATTTAATCCATGGACTTTCAAATCCAAATTCATATGTATGTGTAAGTCCAAAATCATCATACAAATCTATTGATATCATCCAAAACTCATTTCGTAACCGTTTACTCAAAAAACAAATTCCGGTTAAATTCGTGTCGCTTAAACTTCCAAAAATGAGGTTCCTTCTTCCAATTCACCTTTGAGTCATTCGTAACTGAATTCAACCATGCACGCAAGTCGATACACATATTATGAAGCTGTTTAAGACCTTATACCACCAAACGAATCTTGATTTTCAAAACGACCGGCCATGGGTATTTCTCTACTTTAAGAATTATCAAACCCTGAATGCGGATTTTCCAAAGTGGTATTTACTGGTGGAGGAGTTTGTACAACGTTGGATAATCCCCAAAAATCTCGCAGTGCTTCATTCATGTGTTATGGAATCAACTGCTTCAAAGTATCTTTCTCATTAGCTTGTTCACCTTTTTGTTGCCTAACATTGTGAGTAGCAGACCTTTCAAGTGAAATTTCTCGTGAATACTGCAGGGTAGACATGTTTTGTTGATAAAAATTAAAATTTGGAAAGTGAACATATTATCAAATTCCTGACAAGGAACCAATTTTTTAACCCAAAGATAGTTTTTGTGGTCAAAGTTATCATTAAGAAAAATCGGGTTACTGATAACCAAAATTACTTTACTTTTTTGGTAATATAGAAATAAAGTAAATAATTAAATTAATAATTAATAAGTAAATGAAAGAAATCTTATTATTGGTTGCTAATCTTTCCCAGAATTGCAGATTGGAATCTTCAATCAAATGAAATAAAAGACTGATTGCATATATTTAGAGATATTCAGATAATCGTACAAAATGAGGTATAAGTCCTTATATAAGGACACATAATTGTAACAATTTCCCTACTTAATTATGACTCGTTAATGGCATTCGTTACCTTGATTGCCCGTTACTAAATTTACTTGTAACGATTATTGTAATAATAGAGGATCACACGTATTCAAAGCTAATGTTGATTTCTCTTCCACATTTACAACCGATTCATGAATATTCCCTTTTACGCTCTTCATGAATCTCATGCCTATTTTCTTTCTTTAGTTATCAGATCCAGTACCTTCTCTGATAAACTATCGTGGGTATTTTATCCGTGCCTTTATTTCTTACTTTATTGACACGATTAGAAGTGCCACCTGTCACCTTACCGTTGGTCCATGTGCCAAGCCTTTTTTCCACCAATATAGTAGAGTATGCGCAACCTTACCCCTACCTTTAAGAAGGCAGATAGGCTATTTGCGGTAGATCCTTGACTCATAAAGAAAAAAAGAAAGGAGCAATAAAAAGCAAACTATTTTGGCAACTAAAGTGAAAGTACAAAATTATCACTAAGTAATGCAATCAAAAAACTGAAAAAGGTAACACAAGTAGTAACAGAAGTCTAGGGATACGAAAATACACGAAAGACACTAAGTGGTGTATCAAAGCTACTGTTATAAATAAGGACAACACTCAGCTACCTAACCCTCTACATTTATTCTCACCCTCCACACATTCCTATTCATTGTCATGTTCTCAATAATATGGAGCAACGTCATATCTTGTCTAATCACCTCTCCCCAATACTTTTTTCGGTATGCCCTACCCTTCGTTGACCCTCCAATGTCAACCTCTCACACTTCCCCAAAGGAGAATCGGTTCATATCCTTTTCACATGACCGAGCCATCTAGCTCTCGCCTCCCACATCTTGTCCTCCACCGGGGTCACGTTCACCGTGTCCAGGACAACTTCATTTCTAATTATATATAGCCTGGTATGCCCCCTATATCCATCTTAACATCCTCGTTTCAGCCACCTTCATCTTCTAGACATGGGACTTTTTGACTGGACAACACTCCTGCCCATACAACATAGTTGGTCTGAATACTACTTTATAGAACTTGCCTTTAAGTTTGAGTGGCATATTCTTATCACACAACACACTGGAAGTGAGCCTCCATTTCATCCATCCCACTCCAATACGGTGTATGATATCCTCGTCGATCTCCCCATTCTCTTGTTAAACAAACCCAAGGTACTTGAAACTTTCTCTCATAGCTTGTGAATTAAGCCTCACGTCTTCGTCCAGTTCTTTCGCCACTAAACTTGCACTACAAGTATTCTGTTTTGGTCCTTCTCAACTTGAAACCTCTAGACTCCAAGGTTTCCTTCCAAACCTCTAACCTCTCGTTGACACTATCTCGCATCTCGTCAATCAGTACAATATTATCTGCAAATAACATGCACCATGGAACCCTTAAATGTGATGTGTCAGCGCATTGATTGCTAGGGGCAAATAGAAATTGGCCGAGGGCTGAATCTTGATGCAACCCCATCACAACCGAAAAGTATTCTAAGTCCCCTCTGTAAGACCCCGTAAAATTTTTGTGCATAAAACCTAGTAGCTATAGTGTCATGGTCCGAATAATGTGTTAGGACGGTTCGGACCCTTGGTAATGATTTAAGTTTAAAAAATGTAGAGAATTAATTTTTCCGAAAAATGTCAAATTTGCGGTCAAGAATGCGACCGCAGATCTGCTATGCGGACCGCATTCTTGCCGCAGAGCTTAACAGAAGTCTCCCAAAAATTGTGTTGAAAATGCGGCCGATATGCGATCGCATAGTGAATCTGCGGTGCACTTTGCGACCGCAGATCAAGAATGCGGACCGCATATTGGCTGCATTCTGTAACAGAACTTGAGTGAATTTTGAGGCCATTCCGCGGTCACTATGCGGACCGCATGTTGATTCTGCGGTCGCAAAGTGCACCGCAGAATTGACCCCGGCCCAGATTTTTGTAACATTTTGACCCGATCTCCTCTTTAATATAACACCTTTCACCCTCATTTTCTCATATCATCTTACCAAAATTAGAGAGAGAAGAGAGGGGTTTTAGAGAGAGAAGTTCTTCATCTTCAAGGATTGTTCCAACCACTTAATTCCAAGGGATCCTAGGGCAAAGATTCAACTTCCCCAATCTTTTCAAGGTAAAAACCCTAACTATTTTCTTTGATTTTCAGTTTTAAATTGGGTAAAGAGAGGTTTGCATATAATAGCTTTTGAAAATAGAATTTTTACACTCATGCATGATTATTGAACTTGATTTCTAGTAAAAAGAAGTGAGTAGAAGTAAGAGTCTTCAAGAACAAGGTTAGAAAGAGTAGGATACCTTGGGTAAGCATAAAGTAGGAAGTTAAAGGAAGAAAACTCGATACCAGGTATGTATGGCTAATTTTGATTCTTGTAAAATCGCCCATATGTGTGAAATTATTTGGCATGTGTTAATTTGAGAGATTTTATGTGATTCTTCGATATCATTGTTGGGTATTCAATTGATGATTGAACTACATGTGGTATGGTATGAAATATGAATTGAAAGATGACAAAGGAATTGGAATTGGTAAAGAACTGAGAACAATTGTTGTTGTGGCATATATGGTTTCTTGTGGAAAGATATGAAACACTTGAATTGTGGAAAATTGTTGAACATACTTGTGTGAATATTCTTGATTATGGAAATATTGTAATTTGGTTGTGATATTGGCTTGAGAAGTAATTGTGAACATGAACCAACCTGTAAGTTGCTTATTTGAACTTGTTGAAATTGTGTGAAGTGCCTTATCTGCTGTTTGTACTTGTTGTGTTTTAAAACTGTACGGTGGGATCGGGTTGCGCGCCGCAACATGAAGAAATAAGGTGTGGGTTGGGGTAATAAGGGTGGCCGAGGTAATAAGGGTGGTCAGGGGCAATAAGGATGGAAAGCGATCGAAATCGCTATTGAAAATTGATATAAAAATCAATAATGTGAAATTGTGAAAGGAGACAACAGGAGAGTTTGCAACCTGTGGGGCACTGATTGCCCCTTTGTTTGACTACTTGTGATATACGTGATTGATTGGTTATTGTTAAATTTGTTGATCTTAGAAAGTGCTTTGTGTTGAGAATTATTTGAAATGAGGAAAAATGTGGAAAACATGGTTAGCCGGCTTAATTAATTGTTGATGTAATTCAATGGCTTGAGTTTACTTGGGACACAGTTTGTCCATACATACCAGTACAATTCAAGTGTACTGACGTCCCTTTTGCTGGGGATGCTACATTCGTGTTATGATTGTAGGTGGTTCTGTAGCAGGCACTTCAGCACATCGGCAGTAGTATCCTTCATCCTCCACTGCCCGTTTGGTGAGCCCCTTTCTTCCTCGGGGCCCTGTGTGGTTCATGCCACTTTTGTTAAGATTTCATTTTGGTTTTGTAAGGTATAGTCGGAGCCTTGTTACCGGCAAGTATTGTATTCCCTTTTGTATCATAGAGGCTCTGTAGACATGTAAACTGTGGGGTTCCAGTCTTATGTATATATTATGTTATGTCGGGCGTTGTAAAAACTGTGAACTTGATAATGAATCACTCATGTGGTTTTGTTGGTTTATTGTGAAATCATTTATGATTAGTAATATATTTGGTTAATGAGAAACAGTCAACACAGGGGGTAACGCGTGGGAATGAAAGGCACCCAGGTCCGCTTGACTGGGGCAACCCGGTCAGGCGCCGGTCATGTCCCTCGATTTGGGGCGTGACACCCTCTCACCGTCCTCACCCAAGTCTTAGCTCCATCGACATGTCTTTAACAGTCTTAATATATGCAACATGAATGCCACTAGCCTCGAAATGTCTCTATAACACCTACATCGATACTTTGTCGTAATCCTTCTCTAATTCGATGAACACCATTTGTAAATCCCTATTCCTCTCCCTTTATTGCTCCATCAACCTCCTAACAAGGTGAATAGCTTCTGTAATCGAATGCTACGGCATAAATCCAAATTGGTTCTCAGAAATTGACACAATCCTCCTCACCCTCAGCTCCACCACCCTTTTCCATATCTTTATAGTATGGTTCAGTAGCTTGGTACCCCGATAATTATCACAATTTTGGATATTACCCTTGTTCTTATACAACATGATCATCGTACTCAATCTCCATTCCTCGGGCATTTTCTTCATCCTAAAAATAGCATTGAATATCTTAGTTATCCATTCCAAGCCCGCCCTACCCCACGCTCTTCTAAAATTCTACCAGAATTTCGTCGGTCCTCATCACTTTCCCCTGCTTATCTTATGCATAACCTCATCTACTTCCTCAACTTTTATATGCATATAATACCAAAAGTCCCGACGACTCTTAGAGTGTTATAAGTCACCCAATACAATGTTCTTATCCCTCTCTTCGTTTAAGAGTTTATGGAGTGTCTACCATCTTCGTCTAATAAGTGCCTCGTCCAACAATACTCCACCTTCCGCGTCCTTGACGCACTTCACTTGATCCAAGTCACGGGCCTTCCTTTCTCGCACCTTGGCTAGCCTGTACAGATTCTTATTCCCTCCCTTGCCTCCAAGTTGTTCATACAAGTGTTCAAATGCGACAGTCTTAGCTGCTGTAACTGCTAACGTCGCTTCTGTCTTAGCCATCTTATACCGCTTTTTGTTCACCCTCTTCTCCTCCTCCTCCACACTCTCTAAAGGTTTCAAATAAACTATATTCTTGGCTTCTACTTTACCTTGGACCTGAGTGCTCCACCACCAGTCTCCTTTACGGCCAGTAGGGCCCTTTGAGACTCCCAATACCTTCCTAGCAGCCTCCCTAATGCAGTTCACAGTCGCGGTCCGCATACCACTTATGTTCCCATTGCTCCTCCATGCCCCATAGCCATCAACTTATCCCCCAATTCTTAGACTCTGACTTTAGTCGAAGTTCCCCACTTGATTCTAAGGGAACCATGTACAACCCCATAATCTCCAAATTCATGACCAGAGGAGCCTAAGCTAGTCATGAGGTTCTCACTCCAGATGACCTTGCAATCCGCGCGTAGACTTTTTGATAATATGAATAGAAGGAAAAATATAAGAAACTTTTATTGCTCTCCCTTCGTTCTATATTTTCAGCGACTGAACTCAATTTGGTATTGCTTTTAATAATTGATGTTATATAAGTTCCTACATTTAGAACATTTTACCCTTTTAAACTCTACTTTCGTCACAAAAATTGACCAAAATGAATTAATGAACTAAATCAAGAGACAAACGAATTTATATTAATCTAATTGGAAGTATTAATTTTTCTTCCGTTAACTTTGGTTGACAAATTGTTTTCCTCTTATGCACACTTGTTTTTTCGAAAGAGTTGGCAAACACAAAGAGTAAAAGAAAAGTAGCACAAATCAAACGTCTGGGAAAAAGGTAAATGAAAGTTAACCAACTTCATTTGAGGAACAAGTGTGGCAATGGTAAAAGATAATTGGCCTCAGAATATTACACCAAATGATATTAGTTTATCACAATTAAACAATAATTAAAGAAAAAAAATATTTATTGAGTACTAATTTAGTGATGACATTTTGTGTAAAGACAATATCATATATTTTTGTCACCTAAAGTGAATAAATATTTGCGGGTCTATCATTTCTCCTAGTAACGAATGCAACGTCAAATATTATCCTCAACTTGAATTGTATACTAATTGATAGAATAATGTTTTTTTAAGACAATAATTATTTTCAGCAAGCTCATATAAATAATGATAGGTTTACTCTAACAAAAACAGAAAGCAAACGAGAAAAGAAAAGAGAAACAACTTCACCAACCAAAGGAGAGGAAAGTAGGCAAACATCAATTTCCACAGCCTCCGACAACTACTACACTTACCAACCCCTCCTTTCTCACTATATATAAAAATGCAATGGAATCATCCACTCAAAACCCAACATTGAAATTGGATATACATTCCACCAAATGGCTGCTGCTACGACTACTACCGCATCTTCCTCAAGAATTGGTTCAAGACCCACCATTCCTCCTGGACTTCATTCTGATTCATTCAACCCCACTTCGATCTCTTTCTCTTCTAACATTCACGGTCTCTCTCTCAAGTAATTCTCTCTCTTTACCCTTTTTGTTTCTTGATTTTTAATGCTTTTGGACTTAAAAATGATTGGAATGGTGGAAGTTTCGATTTTTATGCAGTAGAGGTTCCTTTTTGTAGGGTTAGGAGTCTATTCCAATTTTTGTGAATGTCTTAGGTCTCTGATTTTTCCGCTTGTGCTAGAAATGAGGATGGCATCTCTTTATTTGAGAATGCTGGGAATGTGGAAGTTGTAAGTCTCTTATTGATGTGGCCATTTCCCTTAATGGTTGAGCCTTGTGTTTTAAGCTGATGATCCATAATGTGAAAGTAATTGAGTAAAATTATCTGATGATTGATTTTGTTATGTGTACTCACGGATTTTAAAACTACTTTGGGTTAAAGTAGTTGTAGTTTCTTTCATCAAATATTTTAATCAGAAGAAAGCCTAAGGTTGCAAGTCGATAACACACCCTATCTTCCACTGCCACCTCTCTCTTTCAATTCCTTGGCTTTGCTTTAACTCATTTGGGAAGCATCAAGTATCAAAATAATCTTTTTAGTCTCTTTTGAAGCAAAAGAGATGTCATTTTCTTTATTATGTGCAAACTATCTTATAGATTGGTTATCTTCTCAGTATTACTTAGTGTGTATCATTTATTAGTCAATCGAATAATGATATGCTTATGGATTACATACTTTTATTTTGCATAACTTATATGTCTATGAAATTTTGTTGTAACCTTTCATTTCTAAATTCTAATTGAATAATCAGATTTTGTTTTATCTAGATGTTTAGTTTTTCAAGTTTGAAGTTCAAGGTTTATAGTAACTTAAGGTTATAAAGTTTACTCAAATTAACGTAAACTACATTAGATGAGTGGTCTAATGTTAGAGAAAATTTGACATAGGGAGAGTGTCATTGACCTATGATAAGCATTCAGTAGGAAATACTCCACGCCTCCACCTAGATGTTTTTGCTGAATTAGAGAATTTGTTTATATGTACGTCTTGGACAGATCTTCAGTGTCAAAGAAACAGCTATACTCACGTAGAACAGGTGCAGTTGTCATAACACATAGCATGGACAGAGTTGAGGTTGATATCTCTCTCAGCCCTAGGGTAAATTCAGTAAAACCCTCAAAAACGGTTGCTATAACTGATCAGGCAACTGCTCTTGCGCAAGCTGGTGTACCTGTTATCCGATTAGCAGCTGGTGAACCTGATTTTGACACTCCAGCTCCTATAGCAGAGGTAGTATTTCATGATCATGGAACCTGATCTGCACCTATTCTGAGGAAATCAAATTTTCTACTTTTTCTGTACTACTATATTTGTTTTACTTTTTCAGGCTGGGATAAATGCAATTCGTGAAGGTCATACCAGGTATACACCAAATGCAGGTACTATGGAACTTCGGTCAGCTATTTGTCATAAGCTAAAAGGTACTAGTTTCTCTAATTGATATTTTTTACAGAGATTTTTTTTTTCCTATTTGCTGTTCTGATCTAAATTCTTGTTTTAGAGGAGAATGGGCTGTCATACACGCCTGATCAGATTTTGGTAAGCAATGGGGCAAAACAAAGTATTGTTCAGGCAGTGCTTGCAGTTTGTTCCCCAGGGGACGAGGTATTTCTACATATCCAAGGACTATTAACTTTCAAAATAATTTCTTATTTCCAGGTTGAATTGTTGTAATGGTTCTTCCCACATCTCCCTTACGGTGGTGAAATTTTTTAAAATTGATAACTGTTTGATTGTTTTAAGCAACTCCACTTCTTCTTTCGACTGCTGTGTTAATTGTCTGGATAAAATTTTTTAAACTGAGAGTTATTTTGTTCTCTTCATAGATGGAACTGCCAGCATATTTCACCTTTTCTCTATTGTTAATCTCTTGGTAGAAAAATACTTTCTTGTTTAGTTGTGAAGGGAAATATAATCTGGGTACTGTTACTTCTATCAATTCCTCCCCCTCCCCCAAAACCCCACCACCCCACAACCCTGAAAAAATAACTTTTATTTTGGTGAAGATGCCATCCATTTGTCTTCTCTCCATCTTAAAGAATGTCAGATGCAGAAGATAATGTTGGATAATCTTATAGTTTTTCCCCCTCCAAATATGGATGCTATGCAGTAGGATGTTAGGACAAATACCAGCATTCACGGAATCATAGTTATTGTAATGAAGATTGTTTATTAGTTCTGAGACATAAGAAGTACTTCTTTCTGAAGTTTGTTGGCTTATTAACCCACATACTCGGGACAGGTTCTTATTCCAGCTCCCTTTTGGGTGAGTTACCCTGAAATGGCAAGGATGGCAGATGCAACGCCTGTGATTCTTCCGACTGGCATATCTGAAGATTTTCTCTTAGATCCAAAGCTTCTTGAATCTAAACTTAGTGACAAGTCAAGACTTCTGATTCTTTGTTCTCCATCCAACCCAACAGGGTCTGTTTACCCTCGGAAATTGCTTGAAGAGATTGCTGAGATTGTTGCTAGGCATCCGAGGCTTCTTGTAGGTTCATCATATCTAACTCAACTTGAATATGAATGTGATCTCAATCTGTATTCTGAACCTTAAATACCTGCTTCCTGCCCCAAAAAATATGTATTCTGGTTTGCAGGTGATATCAGATGAAATTTACGAACACATTATTTATGCACCAGCAACCCATACTAGCTTTGCATCTTTGCCTGGTATGTGGGATAGGACTCTCACTGTAAATGGTTTCTCTAAGGTAATGCAGCTCTAATTGCATGAACATTATAGTTTCTTATCCTTGCGTTTCTTGAAATCCTTGGTGATGGCTATTTCCGTTGAGACATGCGGAAATATTTCTGGAGGTGTGCCTTATAAAATATGCATTTCTGTAGGCATTTGCGATGACTGGATGGAGACTTGGCTATATTGCTGGTCCTAAACATTTTGTTTCTGCATGTAATAAGATCCAGAGCCAGGTAGCTTTTTATATTCTTAACAGCTATATTGACTTAAATGAATGTGGTCTTTCTTCTTCAGAACTCTTATTTAAAGTTAAGAGGTCTGGTAACTGAGTTTCATTATTGGATTTAGTTTAAGATGATTGACAGAAATCCTAATTTGACTGCTAGTGCTGTGTAGAGCAGCAAGCCCTCGTGCTGTCACCTTAGTTGACCAGTAACCACTTTAAGAATTTCAAACGTCATTACTGTAGTCGCCAATAGCTGCGTGGTACATAGTGTTTACCTGTTCGTTGAAGTCTTACTATGGATTTAAATGGCTCTTGTTAAGTTGGTGTCACCACATCTCTTCTATATATATTAATTAACGTATGCACCTGCGAAAATAATTGGTGTTTGTCACTAGTCTATAGTTTCTACAAGAGTCCTAAATTCGTTTTTAACTTACCTGGATATTTTCATCTTATTTTTGAGTATATGTGAATATTTCAAAACATGTTGAATGGGCCCAGAAAGATTAAGCTATCAAAGGCCTGTGACTGGATTTTGCTGAAAACACTTATATATAAACAATGTCATAGCTTTCTTCTGAAGGCATAAATGGAGATCTTAAAAAACTTGTGAAGCTAAAAGTTGCTCTGACATGGCAGTTTAGGTGCCGCACCCGTGTCGACAAGACACTAGTATGGGTGTGGGTATGGGATCCATACCGGATCTGGTCAAATAATTTTGGGTACTTTGACCTCGACAGACGGAAAAATTCAAGACGAGATACGATTTGATTCCCGAAATCATCAAACTAAGGTTAATTTGAAGAAAATAGCATACCTTATCTAGAAAATCAATCATTTACTTATCTACAACTTGAGAATAAAAAAGGTATTAGCACTTCCCAAGCTATACGTAAGTACTCCACAATATTTCTCAAATTTAGAGATATTTTTATAATTTTATTTTTTGAATTATTTTTAGCTGGATCTCCGCACCCGTATCCGTATCCCCGAATCTTAGATTGAAGAATCCAACCTCTAGATCCGTACCCGTGTCGGACACTCGCACCCGTGTCTGAGCAACTTAGCGTGTCATGTTGCATTTGATCACAAATGATTACTGATAAAACCAGTTTTCTTCCGATCATACTTATTGGATTGTGGCTAATATATGCATTGAAGTACTTTCCTTGAATATGATCTTTTGTTTGGCCATACTTTACCTATTTAATCTAGACCCATTGAAAATAGTAAAAGACCTGTTCAATGTCTAATAACATGCTTTCATATTATCCAGTGTCTCTTTCCCTCCGTTTGAATATTCACTTCTAAAGCTATTTCTTCTAAACCAGTTTTCTTCCGATCATACTTATTGGATTGTGGCTAATATATGCATTGAAGTACTTTCCTTGAATATGATCTTTTGTTTGGCCATACTTAACCTATTTAATCTAGACCCATTGAAAATAGTAAAAGACCTGTTCAATGTCTAAATAACATGCTTTCATATTATCCAGCGTCTCTTTCCCTCCGTTTGAATATTCACTTCTAAAGCTATTTCTCTGCTGTTTTCAGTTCACATCAGGTGCAAGTAGCATCTCCCAAAAAGCAGCTGTCGCTGCTTTGGGACTTGGCTATGCTGGTGGAGAAGCAATTGCAACTATGGTAAAAGCGTTTCGTGAGCGACGTGATTACCTCGTCAAGAGCTTTGGGGAAATAGATGGTGTCAGAATTTCAGAGCCTCGGGTAACAGTCCATTAATATGAATTATGAGTGTACTTAAGAGCAAAGGACTTACAAAGTAGAGAAACTGGATATATTGAGCCTACTTTCTGTTTTCTTTTGCAGGGAGCTTTCTATCTATTTATTGATTTAAGCTCTTATTATGGAGTAGAGGTTGATGGATTTGGCTCCATCAACGACTCAGAATCTCTTTGCCGATATTTGCTGGATAAAGCTCAAGTAAGATTCACGGTTTTTTGAACTTTGAAAAGCATAACTACATACTGACAGATGTCCAAGATGTTTAACTAACTATAAGCCAGAAGTTGTTCGCACTAAAAGTGACTTGGATTACAGTCTCTTGACATTTTTTTTCCAGAAAATACGAATGCTGTAACTTCTTACTACTTTCAGCATGTGAGTGACTTGAGCATCTAATATAGTGATTCTGCAGAAAAGGTTTCCACCTTCACTATGTCACTATGGATTGTTAGGCAAATATGATCAATAATTGATAAAAAAATCCAGAAAGACGATCCTAGAAAAATCCGATTGTTTGTCGTGGTTTAATGAATGTGCATTACGTTAGGATGCTAGTACCGGCCTTGCCTCCCATTTTTTCTACATGTCCTAAATCCTAATGCCTGCGCGTGTCTCTTACTATTAACAGGTAGCGCTTGTCCCAGGAGATGCATTTGGGGATGACACATGCATCCGTATCTCCTATGCAGCATCCCTCTCGACCTTGCAGGCAGCAGTGGAGAGAATCAAGAAAGCATTGGTTACTCTTAGATCTCATGTCCCAGTTTAAAACATGCATAATTATGCATGAATGCACCAACAGACAAAAGGTTGTATACTAGTTTGTAGTCTGACCTTCCATGTTCTGTCATTTCATGTATTCATAAGTGCATTACTGCCAATTATTTTTCCCGGATCTTGAGAAAATTGAAGTTGTTGATTTATGTGCACATTCTGAGATGATGAAAAATGCAAATAATTGAGTCTGGATTTTCTTTGTTTTTGTATCCGGCGTAGAGCCCTTTCTAAATATTTTTTTCCATACTGAATGATTCAGTAATTTGCTCATTTACTATTGACTTTGGCTTAACTATATGCCGGTGTTAGAAGGTGGTAATACAAATTCTCTCGCCGTTAATTTAAAATAGGGTAACTCGACCAGAAAGTTCAATTTCATATTAAAGCGATGACACCACATTGATGAATTTAATTTATATATGTTTCACTTTCCTTCAGAAAATGGATTATGATTATAATTTAATTTATTTATTTTGATTATATTTTTTTCCGAAATAAAGTTTGACATATTTTAACGGGTCAAAAAAGAGTTAACGTGTGATATGGTGCCAATGTGAGCATACGTGCCCCAGTTTTCTGGTAAATAACTAACGGAAGAGAACAGGGAATTGCTTATCTTGTTGGACTTCCGCTTTGCTTCAACTCTATTAACAAAATAAAAAATGCTAACTATTAGGAGGGTTATACTATTTCTTTATTATTTAAAAAAAGTTCTATTTTTTGGAATCAGTCGCCTACCTTTCCTTTAGTTAAATTAAAAAAAAAATGTACCATTTTATTTTTATTTTTTATATTTCCATTCAAACCTGTATCTTTTTATTCTTTTTCTTTTTTTGTTATTATGTTCATCTTGAGTCCAACGTAAATTTTATTTTTAATTTCGCAGAGCTGAACTATTTTAGCTTTACCAAGTATTAAACCTTTTCAGAAATACTTTTATAAAGTTGTACTTTGTTGAAAAAATAAAAACCTTTTTATGCTTTCTAAATATTCATGTTTGACAATTCGATATAAGTTGATCATTTTCCATCTTAACATTTAAAATAGTCACGTTTGTCCTCAAACTGGAAAAGGCATATTCTACTCAAGACAAAGAGCATACCAGCAAAATATCCAATTACTAGAGAATGCAATTTTATATCGGAATAACAGAAATAGGTTCACGTTAAATTGATTTTGAAAACATTTCTATTGTATGTAAAAAAAAAAAAGAAATTTTGGAATATACAAGTAAAATAATCCAAAATGACAACGCAATCCAACTAATATTAGGACAAAATATAAAATTGGCCTAAACTAAATGCATTCACTAGCCGAAAAGTGTATGAAAATATACATCTTTTTATATAATACACATATACACAAAAAATATACTACATTTTATCGGCTAATATTTATTGAAACGGCTAAAAATATACATTTCTCCAATATTATGTGCAATAATTAATACCAAGGACTAAGGAGGCTAGGAAATTAAGGGAATGTTTCCTATCTGACTGGAATTCCTTAACAAAGGACATCATCAAGTAGAAGCTAAGGACAACTTTGTCCAAACATCAAAACTTAGTCTAACTTGAATTACAAGACAATCTACCAATTAATGTCCCTCTCACACATGCAAGAATATTCTTCAATCTTTACATTCTTTTTTCTTCCTCTTCCCATGCATTCTTCTTTCATATATATAACAAAGAAACCATCATTTAATTTCCATCAAACAAACAAGCTATCTTACAACTTGAATATCAAAAAAACAATGGCAATTCCTACCATTTCAAGCAACAAAAGGGCAGCAGAGATTGTGTTTTTCGACTTGGAAACAAATGTTCCATCAAAAGCTGGACAGAAATTCTGGGTGTTAGAGTTTGGTGCAATGGTAATATGTTCGCAAAAGCTTGTAGAGATAGAGAGCTACTGCACCCTTATTAGGCCAGGGGACTTGTCTGTTGTGGCATTAAAGCCAGGGAGAAGCGATGGAATTTCGCGAAAAGCAGTTGCTAATGCACCTTCATTTGAAGAAGTTGCAGAAAAGATATTCAGTATATTGGATGGTAGGATTTGGGCAGGTCATAACATACAGAGATTTGATTGTGTTCGTATTAAGGCAGCTTTTGCTGAAGTTGGTCTCCCTGCTCCTGTTCCTGCTGGAATTATCGATTCTTTAGGTGTATTGTCTGAAAAATTTGGCAAAAGAGCTGGAAATATGAAGGTATATATGCACATTCACAATAATATATGCTTATCTCGTACTCAATATAAAGTTTAATTTTGACCATTATTGCTTCTTAAATTATCTTTGTTGTAGATGGCATCATTGGCAACTTACTTTGGTCTTGGAGAGCAAAAGCACAGGTTCGATTGAAACACTTTAAAAAAAAAGGTCTAGAATTTATTAATTTTGATGAAATTGGATAAAAATTTGAATTGTATGTCATGAATGGCAGGAGCTTAGACGATGTTCGGATGAATTTGGAAGTCCTAAAACATTGTGCAACAGTTCTATTTCTTGTAAGTTCATTATTTTAGCAGAAGTTTACAATTTGATCTTTATTTGATTATATATATTTTGGTTTAATGTGATTCTTTTCTACTGTTAGGAATCAAGTCTACCAGATTTGTCCAATAAGAATTGGCAAGGCACATCCAACATTACTACGAGAAGTAGAAGCCAAGTGGTATGCATGTATAAACTAGTTTATGTAGGATAAATTTTGACTAGTTGTTGAACTAAAATTTATTGATATAAATTTCTTCAGCAAAATCTTCCTAGTTCTTCGATTGAACGATGGCAAAATACTTCCTCAATAACAACTAGGAGCGGTGGCAGAGGGAAATTCTCGTGCAGAGAAGAAACAAGCCGGAAATCTCCTCCATCGACAACTTTTGGATATCAAAGAGCTGTTCCTTATGCAAGGCAAAGCTTGGGAAAGGTTGAATATAAGTTAAAATTTAAATACATATGTGCATGATTGGTATTCATTTCTGACATTTGGAATTATTGGATATAATTAGATGACTGCAGGTGTGAGGAATTTCTTATGTAAAGCTCAAAACAAGCCTCTAAACAATTTATTAAAGCATTCACAGACTCTTTTCCGATGAACAAGCTGAAGAACAGATCCTGCTCATGATCAAATGTTTTGGATAAGTTTGAAAATATTCAAGTCACTAAATGGACTATGCTTGATTATGTGAAGTTGATTAAAAGTTCGGGAGCTAAGAAGAAATTGTCCAGTTGCTTATTTCCAGTTTCTAAGTTACAAGGCTGTGGACCTTGTCATCTAACCAATTTCTATTCTTTTAGTTACTGATTCTTTCATTCTTTCAGTTGTGGACTTATGTCAATATTTGTACGTCCCAATAAATTAATAAATTCCAACTGATATTCTTTGATTCTATATACCTGTGTTTTATTCCCCTTATTTTCTCAGTTATGGAAATAGTTCAGTTACATTTTCCAGGAAGAAATCATTTATAAAATATAGTCCCTCTTCTAGCTAGATTGTTGATTCACGTAATTGTAAAAGCTTTCGATCAGTTTGAATCTTGGAACCAATCTCTCCAACGAGAAGGCTGTCTTATTGGCGGATTGGAGCTATAACCCATAGCGCATTTTAGTTATTGTATTTGCAGCTAAATATTTATATATAACTAAAAGATTTTCTAATATAAATATAATGTCTAAGCATAATCTATTGGGTTTACCTAGGGGTGTCAAGGTTGGGCCGATTACCTGCCAATAAGTTATTTGGATTGAGATGAGATGGGTCAAGATAGGCTAAAATTTGGGTCATAGCCCAATTCGCCCAAACTTTACTTGGGTTGAGATGGGATTTGCTAAGATAGGCTAAAGTTTAGGTCATAGACCAACCCCACAACTCTTATCATGTTTTACTTAATGCCTGTTGTTTTCTTATCAAATGTATAATTGCTAAATAAGACCGTTTACTTGTTGTATGGTCATATATAACATATAAATCAAAAAAGAGTTCTAAAATATTTTGGCAAAATTACTCATGGATCAATTTGGGCTAAAAAGCACCTCAACTTTAAATGGGTTGAGATGAGTTGGGTCAAGGTGGACTGAATTCAATAAAGTAAAAATAGAACAGACATAGCCAGTTTTCGAACTGGTCATTCAAAAATATCTTGTGTTTACGAAGTCAATAAAAAATAGCCACTATTTTGCTGCAACAAAGACCGATCCAGTATAATATACTGGAGTTCGGTGCATCTTTATATGAACTCCAGCATATTATGCTGGACTGATATTCTTTGCTGACTCCAGTATAATATACTAGAGACTGGAGCACTAATGCTCCAAACTCCAGTATATTATACTGGACAATTATACTTGCTGGAACTCTAATATATTATGTTGGAGTTCTAGTGTACTTATGCTGGAACTCCATCATATTATGCTGGAGTTCCAACATACTTATCCTGAAACTCCAGTATAATATGCTGGAGTTCAAGCATAGTTATGATGGAACTCCAGTATAATATACTAGCGTATTTGTCGGGTTTTAAATAATATTTTCTCTCAGATTTATCTTTACATGAAAAGTGACTAAATTCAATTACTTTTGAAACTGAACTATTTTTAAACGACCAGTTATGAATCTGACTATTTCTAATTTGCCCCTTCAATAAATATGGGAGGGGGAGGGGGAAGGGGTCAATAAACGGCCCAACCTGTTGAGCGGGTCATTTGGGCTTAAGGCAAATTTGACAGGCCTAGGTTGATCCGAACTTGCGGCTAACATTGTAGCTCTGCCCTTTCTATATTTGCTTTTTACAAGGCCGATAAGAGCAGCTTATCTTGAGCTTCATAAAAGCGCTAGCTAAAATGTGAAACATAATTAACATCTTAATTGGGGATTGAATTAAAGATCACCCAATCTATGCAAAAATACTTACATATATTACATTCATACTGCAACATAAATATATGTTACAACATAATAACATTCAATTCAAGCCAGCTGATTGATATCCAATACCTCTTCAAGTTTTTTTTCCCTCCTACCATCATTCTTTGAGAGATAGGGAGCAACAATATACTATTAGCTCCATTTGTTATTGTTCCCTTGACTATACATACTGAAGAGGTTTAGGACTATATGAGTAACAAGCATCAAACCATATTTAAAGATGAAGCATGCATGGCCTTGCTAGTCAAACATGCTTCAATGGCTTCTCCAATGGTCAAATAGACCCTCCCTTCAATTTTCTTCACAAATTTGGCTAACCTCAATTTGTGGATCACGTGCCACCTTGGGTTCGCTACTGCCAACTGCAAAAACCAAAGATAGGAGAGTCCTTTGTTATTTTTCCTTTTTCAAGAGTAGAGTCTGGTCTGGCTTAAGAATAAGACATATAATTGAAGAGGATTAGTCACCTTCATTCCATTTGATTCCAGCTCAATATGAAGTTCCTCTAGAGCAGCTATACTGGATGTATCAATGTTGAGCAAATCTATATCCATCACCATTTCAATATAAATGAATAACAAAGTCATAGCTTTTTCAAAAAACTATACTCCACTATATATATACTCCATCCGGTCCAAAATAAGTGATTTTTTGGCATTTTTCTTGTGGTAAAAAATAAATGATTTTTTCAGATTTCAAATAATGAATTAATTATTTTTTCCTATATTGTCCTTGAAGTAAATAATGTTGGAATATGTTTTAGGAGTGTTTATGTGACATAGTAAAAGTTAATATGGTCAATTCCATTACTAATTAATGCTAAAATGTGGATTTCTTAATTTGTGTGAAAATATCCAAAAAATCACTTATTTTAGACCGGAGAGAGTATATAGCTAAATTTATGTAACTTGGACACGTACTTGACATGTCAAGGATAACTAGTTGCACTTTATCTTCAGCACTTTCTGTGGCATCCTCATTTTGTTCTTCCTGCGCCAAGTTCAGTATCCTGAATTATAAACAATTGAAGACATTAAGATCAATTAGGTATATATATATAAGAGGAAAAAGAACAATAAAAAACTTCAAAATAAATAATTAAGAAGATGTTAGGAGTGTTTGTTTGTAGTTTGAGGACATACTTAGCTCTAATGAAGTTGGCATTAGCAAAACAAAGCAAAGCAGACTTGACTCTGACAATGAGAGCTCCAGGTATCTTCATTGCCACGGGATATTGGTTCACATCTCCAAACAAATCACTCCCTGGAAGCCTTCCTAATTTTTCTGTTCCCGGCTGGATTGAGTTTAGAATGACCTTTGCAAATGATATTCCAACCTGAAATATATCATGTACCCGCGCATAGCGTGAGCTTACTGCACCGGATATTACATGTAGATTAACAAAGGTGGAAAAGAAAAGGAAGGAGTTACCGCGAGGAGCAGGCCAATCTCTACAGACACAAAAAGGACACCAAAAAATGCAGCAGTGCAAGTAAGGAAGTCCATCTTATCAACTTTCCAAATGTATTTAGCTTCAGTTAGGTTGATGAGTCCAGGTAAAGCAGAAAGTATAATGGAAGCAAGAATGGCTATTGGAGTGAAGTACAATAGCCTTGTGAAAAATTCTAGTGATATTAGTACTGTCACAGCCATCACTATGTTGGATACTGCAGTTTCACAACCAGCACTGAAGTTGACTGCAGTTCTTGAGAATGAACCTGCATCCAGTGAGTTTTCAATCATATGATTCATGACATCTCAAGCAGCAGCGAAGCTAGAAATTTCGTTGAGATTGTACAAACTTTAAAAAGATTTTAAAAAATTCAAGAATAAGCTCACAAAATTAAAAGTTCAAATCAAACCACATAATAGTATTTAGCTAAATCATAGAATCACTAATATAATAGAACTAACAATTGTATATATCAAAACTAATGGTATATCTATAATTAAGAAAAATACTACTAGTAAAAGGATTATATTATGAGGTACGTTGATTAGAAGAATAATCACACATAAAATCATACCCCAAAGATAAATAATTGGGACAATATAATCAGACCAGTTAAATAAAAGTGGAAAAAAGATAACAACTAATAATATAGTTGGAGTTTTAAACAAAATAATTTTCTATTGTCAACAATCATACAATAAACAAATAGGGAATACCTAATGTGGAGGATAAATTAGAAATTATTCTATGGTGGTAAGGTTTGACCATACGTGCAATACCGGAAAAAAGGTCAAAGATATAAGTAGAGTAGTTCTTCAATTTGGATTTGAGCTGCAGCAACCAGTTGTTGCATGGGTAATCTTTTAACATAGAGCCCGGCTTAACCGATTTAGAGTAGCTGATAATTATTAGATGCTGAAAAGTATTTTTAAGTGCTGAATATGATTTAAAAAATATGCAGTTACATGTTTGGATAAAAATGCTAAATTAATAATAAGTAGCGGAAGAACTGAGTATACGAAGAGTTTTGTTTTAAAAAGAAGTATTTTAGAGATATAATAGTAAATATTTTGGCCAAATCTAAAGTGCTTATAAACTGAAATTTAATAAGTTGGGGAAGACCAACTTATGACTTTTGGCTTATTTTTGACTTATAAGCACTTTAACTTATAAGAACTTTTAATTTTACCAAACACGTAAATAGGCTAAAAAGTGCTTTTAAGCCAGTTTGACCAGCTTATAAGCTTAACCAAAACACGTAGTATCAATTTAACCTATCCTGCGGAGGATATTTATCTAACCACCTTGCAATCGTGTAACTCGGCCATTGATCCCAACTATGTATATACTAAAACACAAGAGAAAAGGTTCCGATTTGTACCCTCACAGGGGCCATAATTTGCAATTATTTTATATTGAATTTCTTGAGAAAACAATATTAGGAAGTATGGATTGGTTTGTTGAAGAGGGGTGAATAATTGTGCTCGGTGGCTCTACATTTTTTTTTTTTTCGGTTAACAATGATGTTCAGATTAGCTTGTACGTATTTAATTTTATCAATTATTTCAATCACCATACATATCAAGTAACTCTTGGCACACAAGAATTAAAACCGATGCATAAAATCACCCTATTCTTGCTTTTGTTTTGACAGATGAGTAAAACGGTGACTCCTAAAGTGGAGTAAATGGTATTTTATTTTTGACTTCTTTCCACTTTTTCAATTTTACATTTGCCGACCATAATTTTTATAAGTTACACGTTGAGTAACTCTATTAAAGAACTTGTGAAAATAATAAAGTTTTTGGACTAGTAAATTAAAAAATAACCGGTGTTTGTAAAGTCATTAAAAAATAGCTACTATTTTGCTGCAACAAAAAAAACTTTAGCATAATATATTGGAAATTGGTGCACCTGTGTATGAATTTTCTAACATATATATTATGCTGGAACTACAACACACAAAAAGTTCCAGCATAATATACTGGAGATTGGAACACTTGTGTATCAACTTTCGAATATTATGCTCGGCAAGTATACTATGCTGAAATGTTTTTCGAATTTTGAACAACGTTTTTGTTAAGATTTATCCTTATCTGAAAAGTAAGACAAATTTTAATTACTTTTAAAACTGTGGCTATTTTTCAATTATCACTTGTAAGTATGACTATTTTTTAATTTCATTTTTAATAAGTAAAAGGAATCCAAGGAGAGAATAAAGGAGAGAATTGGTTTGCATAAAAAACTTAGTATTTGGAAATAGTAGTAACAACAAATTAAAAGACTAACCAGTTGCAACATAACAAGAAGTTAAAGATCCAGTAATATTCATAACACCCATGGCCAGCATTTCCTTGTTTCCATCAAGTCGGTATCCTTTCATTGTAGCAAATGATCGGCCTACAGCAATGGCTTCCTGGTAAATTAAACACGTTAAAATATACTGATAGATGTAATAAAAAGCTTTTTTAAGCCTGTATATAACATCCATAGATTGTCTAACGAAAAAAAGAATATATGGACGTACTGTGAGAGCGATAAGTGCAACGATGAACCCAATTTTGGCAGCTTCAGCAGTATGGGGACTATTGAACTGCAAGTCATGGATCGAAGTCGGGTTCAAACCTCCAGTTATGTGCTTCACTATCTTAACACCATGTTTATCAGCTCTTGTCAAGAAAACAATTAATGTTGACAGAATTACAGATAGCAATGGCGCCATTGCAGATAACAAGAAGAGTTTCTTGTGCTTTCTTGCCTGAAAAATCATGGTATATATTGGCACAATACTGTTAGAAGTTTGATTGATTTCAAATCAACATCAAATTAATTCAGTATGACAATCTAATTATTGTTGCGTTTTCCTTATGGAGTATCATAAAAACTTAAACAAGCTGAATCATAATTTAAGAATATATATAGCTACTTGCCAGATAGTACTTGGTAAAAAGGATGAAGATCAAGAATGAACTCCCAATAATAAAGCTAAAAGGATTCCACTGCCAAAACAAATTAAACACTGGAATTAGCTGTCTAATTGAGAATAAAATAATATAATACTATATTAAGCTGTGGATATTAATTGAGAGGACAAAAAACAACAAATTAATTTACAGTATGCATTGATTTGCTGATAGAAGTTAAGACAGAGATGATATCAGTATTGTTTGTAAACTTTGAAAGCCCAAGCAATGATTTGAGTTGTTGTAGACCAATCACACAAGCAGCACCAGCCATGAAACCAACAATAGCAGCATGTGAAAGAAAATCAACTAGAAATCCCAACCTGTAATTTATAAATATCACTACACAATCAGCATAACCATTCATTAAAATGAACTGATGTTAGTTAAATTTTAAGAATAATTATAACTTACCTAAGTAGTCCAAAGGCAGCTTGAAAAGTACCCGCGAAGAAGGTAACAGTAAGCACGAGTTTTGTGTATGCAGCTGGATTAACAACAGGATCTTCAAATTTCTGAATCATTGAGGACAAGAGTAGTGAAACAACAGCAACTGGTCCAATTGCTATATCTCTTGAACTCCCCATCATAGAGTAAATTAGCGGTGGGATAACACTTGTGTCTAGTGGAAATAATTAACAGAAAATTGTTAGTATGTTTTCTTAAATTTCATAAAACGGAAATGGAAAATAAAATCAGAATCTTGTAGTACAAGGCTTTGATCACTTACACAGGCCATATTGAGGATCAAGTTTAGCAAGAGTCGCGTAGCCAATGCTCTACATAAGTAATATATAATAGGAGTAAATTAACGATATCATCTAACGATGAATATTGTTGAAACAGGTGTGTTAATTTATTACCTGAGGGATGCAAAGGCTTGCAAGAGTTAAACCAGCCAAGATATCACTTTTGAATTTTTTTACATTGTATTGCTTACACCAAGAAAGTGGAGGAAATATGGTGTTGAGAATGGAAAAGAGTGCAGGAAGGGGCTGCTTTCCAATGCAGTGAAGCTTGTTTTCAAGAGGAGAGAATATTGTCTTCAGCTTGGAAAACAGGCCTGGTGGTTCCGGCACATTTAGTACCCAATTACGCCTTCGCTCATTCTCAGAAGCCATAGGTGTTTGAAGTGTTTGGGAGAACTGATCAAATGTATTTTTCTGACTCTCAGCCAAGGTTGGAAGAGTTGTTGTCTCACCTTCTCTTGATACAGCCATTTTCTTGAAGGAATTAATGTTTTGAAGGTGAAGATTAGGAGCTAAGGCCTCAAAGTCAATTGAAAGCCCTTGACAGAGCTCAAGTTGTTCAAAAGCACAACTTCAACTATTTAAAAGGCTGAAATGATTAACTTTTTTAACTTGGAAACTCAATTTTTTAAATTAAAAAAAAATTGTTGGAGAGAAACTGAATAGTACCTATTTCAGAAGGGAAAGTCGTCCCTCAATGGTTAAAAAGGTTGGGCTTGCGCACATGAGAAATGGTCCAAAGACACAAATGGCACATTTTTGTTACAAATCAAACCTAGCAAGTTTTTTAATCAATTTTATTTGACTTTTTGATTTGGTGCGGTTTTTCGATTCGATTTTGTTTGATGGCCTGATTTCTTGGTTGTGACGCTTGAACTCTTATAAATAGGGATACGAGGCCATTCATTCATGTTTTGCATATTCTTCATACAGAATCCCTTTGTCTTCTTCTCTTTGCTTCATTATTATGTGTCTACTTTCCTAGTTCTGGTGACTCGAGTTGCTTCCAACCTTTCTGCAATTAAAATATCCTCTCTAAAAAATATGGTTAATGTACCCTCTGATTTCGGATGGAAACTGACACTGTCCCTTTGGCCGTGCTTATGCCCCCTCATGCTGATGGTGTCTCTGTCGAAATTGAAGATGAGAATTTTCCTACAGTGTCGATCTGGTTGAGCTTAGGGACAAATTCAACATTTCTGATCACTTCGCTCTTGTCCCAGCAGGGTGTGATGTGGTACAAATACACAACTCCCGGTATTGCGCGTTCTACGTATATCCGTTCTATGTCGGCTATACCCTTCCTCTTCTTCCATTGGTAGAGGAATTTTGCAAAACGACGACCATAATACTTGAGGATGATTTCGAGTTGTCGTCTGAGATTTCGCCATCGGCTGAGGCTGCAGAGGGTGTGTCCCTTCCCTATGCAACGATTAAAGTCGATGGGCCATCTCTGAGGGTTTCTGATACTTTACGACAAGATGATCCATTAACCTTGTGACCGACTGATGATCCTTCTTTATCAGCTGATGGGGGAGGCAAAGGCGATGCTGAGGTTGGCTACGAGATAGGCGTTGATCATGATGCCGAGGAGATGAAGATGATGGGGGAATGATTTACCCGGCTAGAAGCAAGACTAGAGAGGTCCACACATAATATTACGATCCCCATCGATCGAGATTTATTGGTGAATATGGAGAACATGGTTCCTCCTCAGGTCCTATCTGTTCCGACTTGGAGGGTAAAACCCTTGAAATACTGGATGACACTAAGTTATCAAGGAGCATAGCCGGCCTGGCTCTCAGGGTACGCTTTTCAACTGGCCTCGCTTTCAGGATATGATTTTTAACTTTTTCAAGTTCAACATTTTAGGCTTCGTTCTTACTTTCCGTTCTCTTACTTTTTTAGACTGTGGTTTTGGAAACTGAAAGTGCCCTAAGAGAGAAGAGGCATACGACTATTTTTTAAAAGATGGAATGAAAATACCGCAAGTACCGTGGCAATTACTGCGAGATTTTTAGACGGTTGGCAAGAGGGGCACTTTCAGGATCTTCGAGATGAACTGAAGGAGAAAGAGGATGAGCTGATGAGGAACATCGCAAAATGTAGCATTCTTAAGGGGGACGTTGAGAACCAAAGAAGAAGAGCTTGAAGTTAGCAAAGGTGTCCAAGCTCAATGCGGCGATCTCCAAGCTCAGGTGGTCTCACTATGTGCCGAACTCGAAGAATGTCAATTCAATGCGGATGCTTTGTGCGGCGAGGTCATCGAGAAGGTAGAAGATCTTGAGAAGGAAGATTTACCTCAGCCAAGCGCTATGAGGAAGGCAAAGGCTTTGGATATCATGATCTGTATTCTTCATTCCGAGCGAGAAAATGCCTTGGAGATGGCGAGGCTCAAAGAGGAGAGACTTGAAGAATAGATTGGCATATTGTAGAAATAGGCTTCTGGCTTTGTGATTGAGTCATCACTCTTGAAGCTGAGAAGGCTCAATTACTAGCTCGATCGTCCTCTTCCCGTGCTTTTGATTTTCCTAATGTTCCCCAAGATTTGTACGAGGAGTGGATTTACGCTGAGGCCTAGCTGGATATATTTAGATATTTGATAACGGTGGGAACCATTTTGGAAGCCGTCTTCGAGAATATTCATGCCAATGCACACAAAGCTCGAGTAGCTTGTGGCTATGATCCTGCTACATCGGAGGTCAGTGATGATGAGGGTGATGTGGGGTGGACCGAATCAAAGAGGATACCTGGTATGAGGACGAGTATCATGAGGGCAGTGGTAATGGTGAAGCATCGGATGTGGATGGCCCATGTGATCAGGCCGATGGCGCTGTCGGGCCTGGCAGTGATCAATAGTTTTTCTTTTCCTTCTTTTTATTTTTTCGAAAACTTGTGTGTTTTTTGTGGGGGTCTTTTCGAGCCTTTGTAAAAAATATTGTAAAAGTATGAAATATCAGTTTTGTTATTTGTACGTGATTCTTTTTCTTTAACTCGTGCTTGTGTTCCCTTTGATCTTGTTGTTTTGTTGTCTTGGTTTTCTTAGCTGTAATCACTTAGGTCGAATAGAGTGGAACACATCCTTAGTTTAATTACAGTTGCGGGTCAACTGATGTTAGTTCGAACGAGGTCGAAACAAAACCCAAGTTTGATGATGGCTGAGGCTAGTTGAGGTTAGTTCGAACGAGGTCAAACATGTCATGTTTATTTATGACCGAGGGTAGGTTAGGTGTTAATTTGAACGATGTCAAACATAACATGTATTTAGTTATGGCTTAGGGATGGTTAGGTGTTGATTCGAAGAGGTCGAATATTACCTATACTTAGTTGTGGCTGAGGGCCGGTTAGGTGTTGATTCGAACTAGGTCAAATATTACCTATACTTAAGTTATGGCTGAGGGTTGGTTAGGTGTTGATTCGAGTGAGGTTGAGTATAACCTATACTTAGTTATGGCTGAGGGTTGGTTAGGTGTTGATTCGAGTGAGGCCGGATATAACCTACACTTAGTTATAGTCGTGGGTCGGTTAGGTGTTGATTCAAGAAAGGTTAAATATAACCTATATTTAGATATGGCCGAGGGCCGATTAGGTGTTGATTCAAACCAGGTCAAATATAACCTATATTTAGTTGTATCCGAGGGTTGTTAGGTGTTGATTCGAACGAGGTCGAATATAACCTATATTTAGTTATGGCCGAGGACCGGTTAGGTGTTGATTTGAACAAGGTCAAATATAACCTATATTTAGCTATGGCCGAGGGCTGGTTAGATGTTGATATGAACGAGGTCAAATATAACCTATATTTAGTTGTGGCCGAGGGCTAGTTAAGTATTGATTTGAATGAGGTCGAATATAACCTATATTTAGTTGTGACCGAGGGCCGGTTAGATATGATTCAAACGAGGTTGAATATAACCTATAGTTAGTTGTGGTCGAGGTCCAGTTAGGTATGGCTCTTGGTATTTGTCGGTGTTATGAACTTTTAGGCAACATTGTGTTGCCTTGGCTGTATATTTGGAGTAATAGAAATAAAATTCACGCATTTGTGCATTATTCATAAACTTGGAGAAATTAAGATATTTTTTCGGGCGTTGGTTGGCATTTTAGTTCCAGTCCCAATCTATTTAGTCCCTTCATCGGTCTAGCTAGAGAAGTCTTAAGAGGTCGAGCAATGAACTAATCATCCCGTGCCTCTGTGTGTGCGCACTTCAACCTGAAGTTTACCCTTCGTCGCCTTGTTAAAAACCTCCTTGAGAAAACCCAATTGGAACAGAACTCAAGTGAGGGAAAAAAGAGTACGACTTGAAGGACGATCCTTATTAAAAGTTGAAGTACTTAAAGTGGGTGATATTCTAGTTATTTGGTAGTAGTTTTCATTCCTTTATTTCTAGTTGGAATGATCCCTTGTTCGCTGTTTCCGTGATTTTGTATGGGTCATCCCAATTTGGTACCAGTTTACCTTCTCATGGGTCTTTGCTTGCTTGTGTTTTAGCTTTCAGCACGTAGTCCCCGACTTTGAGTGGTCTGACCTTTGCATTTTTGTTATAATAACATTTTGCCTGTTATTTTTGGGCGATCATCCTTACGTAGGCCATATCCCTTCGTCGAGATCCTTCCTTCAGCTTTCATCGTTCCTCAGATCGCTCTTGTGGGAGTATCTCAGACTGGGATCTCCGACTTTGAGCGGTATTACAACATCAGTCCTATATACTAATGAGTAAGGCATCTCTTATGTGCTTGTCTTTGGCGTTGTTGTACTTCTAGTAGTATTTCCTACAATAGTCCTTTGGCATATTCGATTTTTTTATTCATGATGTTTAGTATCAACTTGTTGGAGAACTCCCATGATGTTTAGTATCGACTTGTTGGAGAACTCCAGTTGACCATTGCTCGGGGGGGTGATACGGAGTTGAGAGTATTCTTTTGATATGCCATTTCTAAAAAAAAATTTACGACTTTTTTTCCTGTAAATTGGGGTTCGTTATTGGAGCTGATCACTTTGGGGAGGCCGAAACAACATACGATGTTTTTCCATATAAAGGCGATCACATCCTATTTGTGTATTTGGTCGACTGCTCCTGCTTCTACCTACTTAGAGAAATAGTCTGTTAAAACCAAAAGAAATTGTATGCTACCTCGCCCCCTTGGGAGGGGCCCCGCGGTATCCATTTCCCATTTGATGAATGGCCAAGAGGAATTGACTGAGTGGAGGTACTCGCCTGCTTGGTGGATTATTGGGGTGTACTTTTTGCACTTCTTGCATTTTTTCACGAAATTTGTAGCCTCCTTTTTCATGGTGGGCCAGTAATACCCTGCTCGTATGAGTCATATGACCAAATCCTAGTTTCCGAATTGAGCTTCGCAATGGCCTTCGTTGACATCTTTAAAGATGCACAGTGTTATATCTGGGATCAGGCATTTTGCTAAAAGGCAGCTATATGTTCTATTGTACATGTCGTTGTGAATGATGCTATACCTGGCTGCTTGCATTCAGATTTTATTGGCCTCGTTTTTATCAACTAGAAGTACAACATTTTTCAAGTATGTAAAAAGACGGTTGTGCTTGTCTCAAGTCAGGTTTATGGTTCTTACCTCAATTAGAGCTATCGATGAGTTGAGAAGGTAGACTATACTTCTGTCTCTATTTGCATTGTGTTTGGTGGCTGTGGCTAATTTGGCGAGGTCGTCCGCCTTGGCATTCGTTGAACTTCAGTAGCAGCTTGTAGATTTCGATTTGGTAATTCTGTTCCTTGATTTGGAAAGTTCTTGTGACTTGATTGACCACTAGTTGAGAATCATGGCGTAGTGTCAACCATTTTGCCCTGTATTTAGGCGCCAACATTAGCCCTACAATTATGGCCTTGTACACTATCTTGTTTTTAGTTATATCCAAGCATCTTATGGATTGGGGAAACACTTCACTGGCGGGGACTTTGCTTTCTCAAAACTGGACTACGCTCGCAACCACTTTGGATACTGCAAGGTAGATGAGGAGACGTTCCCCCGACTTTGGTTTTGAAAGCGGTGGTGGTGATGACAAGTATGCTTTTAGTTACTTCAGGTCTTGAACACATTTTGAAGTCCATTGGAGGCCGCATGCTGAAGAACTTGTGACACCTACCTGATGATAGTGAGATGAATCTTGAAAGGGCGGCGACACGGCCAATCAACCTCTAAACTTGTTTTTTGGTGGTCATGTGCTCCGGTATCCCTTCGATGGCTTTGATCTGATCAGAGTTGACCTCGATACCTCGCAATGATACTAGGAAACCTAAGAATTTTCTTGAGGCCACACTGAATACACACTTTTCGGGGTTCAGTTTCAATCCGTATTGTCTGACTATGTCAAAGGTTTCTCTCTAGTGGTCGATATGATCTTCTTTCCTTTTGGACTTTACCAATATGTCGTCTATGCAGACCTCTATCGTTTTACCAAGTTGGTCTTTGAATATCTTTATTACTAACCTTTGGTACGTTGCCCCTGCATTTTTCAGTTCGAAGGGCATGACTTTGTAGCAGTACGTCCCTTGATAGGTGATGAAAGTGGTTTTCTCCTGATCCTCTTCTTCCATAAGGATCTGATTATAGCCTGAGTAGGTGTCCAAGAAGCTAAGTATTTTGTGCATAGCCGTTGCGTTGATGAGTTGGTCGATGTGGGGTAACAAGAAGGAATTCTTGGGGCATGCTTTGTTCAAATCCGTGAAATCTATGCAAATCCTCCATTTCCCATTCTTCTTTTTCACCATGGCTACTTTTGTGACCTATTGGGGGTATTTCGACTCCCTGACAGAGCCATTATCTAATAATTTTTTAAGCTCTTTGCGTATTGCATCATTTATCACGGAGTTGAACTTACGACTAACCTACCTCACCAGGGGGTGGAATGGGATGGCGTTCAACTTGTGCATAGCGATTTCTTTCGGGATACTTGGCATGTATTCATGGCTAAAAGCAAATAAGTCCGCGTTAGCAGTTAAAAATTGACATTATTTACCTGGTTCCTAAAGCTTTCAGCCGATATAAGCTTTCTTGCGGTGGTCATTGCTATTTAATTGTACAAGGTTGAGGTCTTCTATGGTCGATTCTCTAACTTCGATCGTATCGGGGTCTCTGATGATGTCCTCGATCTCGCCACATATCGACCTCGACCCTATTGATTTCTATGCCTATTTTTGTTTTTCTTTCGTTTGTTGAGTGACCATACAATATAAGGCGATGCCTTAGAATTCCCGAGATGTGCAATGTTCCCCTCATATGTTGAATATTCCCCAAGGAGTTGGGAATTTGATGACTTGGTACAAGCTAGAAGGGATGGCTCTCATGGCGTGTATCCATGGTTGCCTTATTATGGTGTTGTATGTTGTGTCCTGGTCCATGATATGGAATGTGATATCCAGAGTGATGCCACCGGCTAGGACGGTGAGTGTGATCTTGCTGTATGTTCGCTCAACTGCATTGTTAAAATGTGTTAGCATGATACAACATGACACTATCTTATCTTTTCAGTTGTACAAGTACTCGAGAGTGGATAATGCATGTGTTGCTTCCATCTTCCACTATAATGCATCTCATATCAGTATCTAAAATTAGTAAAGTGATAAAAATGTGCATCATAGTAAGGGAAGACTAAACCATAGGTATCAGACTTATCAAAGATTATATTTTCTTCACGTTTGTCATACCGTTCATGGGTAATCGACCGTTTGAGCTAATGGGTTATGGTGAACTTCACGTTGTTGATAGAAGCATCATTATCGTTCCTGATAATCATGTGGATGGTATGGGTTGGCGAGGGCGGTTGCAGCGGTCCCTGATGCTGTTCCCGACCTTTGGCAAAGTTGGTCTTTCCTTAATTGCTCAACAATTCTTTGACGTGTCCTTGTCGAAACATGTTTATGGCCTCTTGTCTTAGGGAGATACAATCCTCAATTTTGTTCCTCGTTCTTGGTGTAACTCGCAAAGGGCATCCGACTTTCTAGTACCGGGGACTGACCTTAGCTTTTGTGACCACTTCACCTTTGGTCCGAGCTTCTCCAAGGCATAGATTATTTCTATAGCTGGCATACAAAAATTGTAAGCGGATAACAAAGGGGGCATACCTCTTTCGTGGCGGGAAAACACAATGGTGCTTCCGACATATAGTAGATGTCGGTCCTTGTTGGGATGCAAAGCTGCAGGGTCCCTCCTAATATCATTTCTTCGATATCTTCTGGATTTGTCTTGTACCGAGGTCAGCCGATGAGTTGGCCTATTGAGGTCGTCCTCTTCTGCTCAGACCCCGTCACAATATGAATTGTGTATTTTATCCCAAATAGTTAGGGGTACCTCATAAGCTGACTTAATAACTTTCTCCTCGCCTTCAAACCATTTTTGCTCAGCCCATTCTGAAAAGCTGCAACCACCATCCTTGCTGATATATTCAGCAAAAGGTCATTTTTATCCGGTTTAAATGGGCGAGGAGGTCCCTCAATCCCTTCCCTGGAGACTATTTAATGACACATATATCGTTTACTTTTGCTTCGGACCTTTTGGCCTCGGTATGGGCTATTACGAACTTGTCGGCCATTTCTTTGAAGGTCTCGATGGAACGTGCAGAAAATTGTGAGTACCATGTTAACGGTCCTCCCGTGAGGGTCTCCAGGAATTTGTTCAACAAAATAGAGGATACTTGTTCCTAGGCGATATTGTTGCCTTTCACGGCGATGACATAGTGAGTTATATGGTATTCGGGGTCGTTCGTGCCATCATATATTTTTAGATAGGGCGCATTTTAAAGGTCACCATATATTTGTTCGACAAACCGGCCAGCATCCCTCTTCGGTAAGAGCTTTGCGGCACCTGGTATCTTATCGATCCTTTCTTGGTGTTCTCTCACTTTACCCCGAAGCATTTTTTTTTCTCGTTCTCCATTTTATCCATCCTTCTGAGTATAGTTGTGAGGGTGTCGTCACCTATACTGTTAAAGATATTATAAGTAGTACCTGCTGTTGGACAAAACTAGTCATGCTACTCGGCCTCTAGTGGTATAACACAAGTCCTTTCGTTTACTGTAGTTGTGTTATGGGCGGGCTTATGGAGGACGCTGGTTAGCGTGCCAATTAAGCAAGCCTCAAGGAGCTTTTGTACTGCTGGTGACGTCTCTTCTACCACGGATGTGGAGGCTCCTTTACCGAGAGATTTTATGATGATACATTGATAAAAGGGTGATCCACCTCGCCTAGGAGAGGCGTTGGGCGTTGCATCCTCATCCACTGCTTCAGAACGCTCATTGATAGTGTTTATGAGGTTGGTTGGGAGGTCGCCCATTACTCTCGTTCTTTCTTCTCTGTTACCTGCCATATTAGATCCGTGCATACAAAGAAAGGAGATCTTGTTCTTGTCCCTTTTTTTTAAGTTAGCAGTCCGTGTTAGTTATAGAGCTAGAGGAAACTAAATATTTAACTAAGAAATCCTCACAGGCAGCGCCAAGTTATTTGACCAAAAAGTATAACTTTCGGTTAAACTATTATCTTTATATATTGATAAGTTAAACCTAGTTAATGATAATATCTCTAAATTTGGATCTCGAAAGTATGAATAATGTGGGACTAATTTAGTGGGAGATTGATAGTAACATACATTTAATATTCCAAAAAGTATGAGCAATAATGAAGGAGTAACCTACAAATGACATTCAAGTAATTAGGAGGAACGATTCACCCAATAATGAATGAACTAGGTGATTATTTCTCCTAGCAATAATGAGTGATAGATAAATCCTAGAATGTTCGAACTATTGTTGGATCTTATGGAAAAGTATGGAATAATGTGAGCAACAATATTGATGAAAAGGTAAAGTTTGTATCTTTGCTAGAGAGAGAGAATCTTGTTCTGAAAAGTGTTCTTATCAAGTGAATATTACATACCCTAATTCATTGACAATTTTTTCTATTTGTATGAGACATATCCCAATAAACCCTTGTGAGCACATGATTTTTGCACCGGGCAAATAATTCCAAAATTAAAATAAATATGTTTTTGAGTGCAATTACTTGATTTGTTTGGAATTAGCTATACTTTTGAGTTTGAATAAGTAGAAATTAGAAAGAAAATAAAAAAATAGGCTAAGTAATTAGTTTGTTAGTTTAATTAGTTAGATTTTAAGAAAATCAAAAATAGCTTAAATAGGAGAAAATAAAGAAAAAATAGCAGAAAAATTGCAAAAAATATTAGAAAATTAGAGTAAATAGTAAATTAGGATTTATAATTTTTCATAAAAGAAAAAGAAAAAAAAAGTATAAAAGAAAATACATAAAAATCATTAAAAATCAGAAAATATAAAAAAAAACATTGGGCATAATGGTTTGGGCCAAATTGAATTACATTAAAAGGCCCAAACGCATCTAGCCCAAGGGTCAGGCCCGGTTCTTTAAGAAGCAGTGATCTCAGCCGTTAATCTTGTTGTATCCAACGGCTCAGATAAATAGCGGGATTATTAGGGCTAATTAATTAATGGGGATGGGAGATTGAATCTGAATCGTCCGTTCTAATTGATCTAACGGTTGATGGCCTTGGCCTCATGAGTGACGATACGACGCCATTTTAGTAACGCGCGTATGAGCCGTCGATCTCCATCAATTGGACGGTCGAGATTATCTGGGACGGTCGGCCTATAAAAGGGCCTTGTCTGAATTCTCGCCCATTTTTCACTAACCCTAAAGACAGCCGCCATGTTCTCTCTTCATCTTCATCATCATCAACCCAGGAACCCTAGCCGGCCAATGGCGGCCACCACCCTCCACGGTGGTCGCCGGCTCTCTTACCTCTCCTCTCTTCTTCTCCTTCTTCTTCATTTCATAATACACCCAAAACCCCAGAAAAATACCCTGTTCTTCGAAGTCCCGGTCACCGGAATCCTCGCCGGTGACCACTAAAGTATGAACCACCGCATAAAACCAATGCCATTCAAATCGTCTCTTCATAATCTATCCAACCATGCTAACCACTACCCTCGAATAAGCCTGGAACGTCTCGAATATCCAAGAGAAGGTCGTCGGAACCCTAACTCCGGCGACCCCCAAAATCAAAATACACAAAGACCGTGCCTTTTACACTCCTGAACCCCCCCCATAACTCAGAATTCAAAAAGGCTCCATCTTTGAGCCTAAAAAGCAAGAGAGTCAGAAACGAAAAAAAAAGAAGAAGAAAAAGAGAAAACAAGGAACACATCTGAAGAGGTCCGAGTAAGAATAAGAGAAGAAATGAGATAGGAAGCTCAGGGGACTGGCCCTGCGAGCTAAGTCCCCCGCCCTTTTTGTTTTTCTTTAGTTTATTAGGATATGTCTGTGATTTCTTACATGTTTTGGTTCTGTCTTCTATGATTTTTGTGTTCGCATGATAAGTGTCGATTGTTCTTGTTGATATTCTATTCCTTTTCTTTTTGTTTATCTCATTTTTGTTTTAATATGCCCTGTATATCCTTGCCTTGCATGTTCTGATTGATTTGTGTTTCATATGTTAGTTGTAAGGCTATTCTTGGTTTTCTTTTGGTGATTCTGTTCTTATCTCGAGTTTGAGCTTCACATGCTAGTCTAGGATCCTGTATATCCTCATCTGTTAACCTGTTTCTTCTCTAAATTCTTGACTAGTTCCTTTGAGCATGTTAGTCATAGGGTTTATGTTGGTTTTCTGATTTTCATTTCTGTTTCACATCTCTTGCTATCTCGATCCTGTGCTTCTCATGCTAGTCTAGGACCCTTCTGCTTATCTTCTCGTGCTGTGAGTCCTTGTCTATTTCTCTGTGACCACACTGATTTTCTTAACTTGTTCATCTCCTATGTGTCCCTGTGTTCTTTTGGGCCTGTTAGTGATAGGACTTTATCTGTTATATGCCTTGTTTTGATCACATGGCTTTTTGCTCTAAGATTGAGAAGTTCATCTTTTCTGTGTCATTTTAACTGTTGAGTTCTGATTCATGGCAAAAGCATGACCTTTGATCTTTGTCCTATGTTTGAAATCAAGCTTAAGTTATTATGACCACTCTTGTTGCCTTTGACTGTAATAATTCATAGAACTGAGCTTCTTTCTAGCTTTCATGGTCTAGTTTTTCTACTGTTATCAAGCATGTTTAGTTCATGTACTGGTTTAATTGTTTAATTCTCAATTAGGATTTGTTCTTCTAAGATTTTCATGATCTTGGTGTTTCCCCTTCCCTACATTAGCCTGGTTCTAAGGTTGACCATTTGATTCTCATGTCTGATCAAGCTATGTTTAAGTTTAACTGTTTGTGAGAATTGAGTTTTCATACATGTCTGTGAATCTTGAGTATGTTTGAGTCTTTCAGTGAGTCATTTAACATAAGTGGTTAGTCCTGTTCAATGTTAATTGATATCTTTGCTATATGAACCTGAGCAATGTGAGTTGATTAGTTGAGATTCAACATTATCAAATCCCTTTTCTGAATTTTTTAATTAGTTGATAAACACTGTTAGGTTTTATATGGTTATGGGTGCAATTACATGTTGAAATGGCTAAAACTGCAATAGTTCCATGTTAGTTGAACACTGTTTAGGGCCCATCATGCTCTAGGTGGAAGTGGTTATAGTTGTTAGTGCTAGGATTTCATAAATGGTTAGTTTTGAAATAGGACTAAAACTGAAAATCATAATTAGGCTATAAGTTAAATAATTGGCCTAAGAATGGTCAACCTTGCAAGGGGTTGACCAATTCTATAAGCCCTAACACACAGCCCACTTTAAAAGTGGTTGGTTGTGCAAAATGGCTATGTCTGCAAATGCAGACTAGCCCAGGCTCTCTTTAGAGCCCTGAACAGCAAAGTGGCCAAACCTGTAAAGGTTTTGGGCCCAGCTGTTCAGTATTTGGCTTTGATAGCCAAAGCCAAGTCTCAACTTGAGACTGGCTAAGTTTTAAATAGTTTAACCATAACAATAAAATAGGCTATGCCTGCAATTAGCTTAAAATTGAAATAATTTGGTCTTAATTGACTAGAATTAGATTAAAAGTGGCTAGAATTGAAATGGTTTCTTAAAATAGAATTGGCCAGCCCTTAAATACTAATGCCAGGGCTGGCCATTAGTTAAATAGGTGCAAAACAAGCTGAAAATTGACCTAGGTAGGCTAGTAAATCAGCAGTGCCCTTAGGGGGCATAATTGGGTATTAAAAAGGTAAAATAGTAACTAGTTAGAACTTAAAAGGGTAATGGAGTCATTCATGCTCCCGATTTCTGCAATTTTGCAGAGATTTAGGGGTATAATGGTCTCCTAAAAATGGGAAATCTGTAAAAATCTCAAACCCCTAAGGTCATACTAGTAAAAGGCCCTAAAAGGAATCTTTTAGAACCTTCCAGCACATGCTGGAAGGGTTTTTCATAACTGAAATGGGGCTTAAGTGTAGAATTGATAATTTTAGGAGGGGGAAGTGGGATTAATCCCATACTTCCTCCCCAAGTATTCAGCCCTAAAAATAGCTATAAATATCTCTAAGAAAGGGGCTGAAAAGGGGGGGGGAATTCTGAGTAATCCAAAAATACATCAAGGCTGTTTTTTATACAAAACTTTGAGAGATAGAATTAGCAATACAACAGTAGGATTTCTGGGCTTTCTATCGGATTTCTCTGGGTTATCTACTTGGGTTTTCTCTGATATTGCTGTTGCTGTGTTGCTGTGTTGCTGTGCTTCCTTCTCCTCACTGTTGCATTCATTGCTGTTTCAATCCTTGCTATACTTATCTGCCTGAATTCCCTAGACTCATCGGATTTTCTTCTTGATTCAGGTATATTATCCTTTCATTTGAAGCTGTAAATGCTGAGTTACTGAATTAGAAATGAAGCTCCAGATTTGAATATGTTGCTGTGAAGATCGTATTTTAGTTTTGCTAGTTTAAGTTCGTAAATAATCCATTGTAGTAGTGTGTAGTAGCTGAAGAGTAGGAAACCAAACAGAAACAATGTAATAGTTAGATATTAGAAGTAATGTAGTAGTAGAATAGTCATAAGTAGTGTAACACTTAGTTAAATAGGTAAAATCCTAAAATATAAGCTAATTAATCACAATTTCAAATTGATAGTTATTCGCTCACAGTAGTTTCATATAACACGCTCACCTAGTTAATCAGATTTATGAATCAGCAAGTTCCAAAAGAACAAAAACAGTTAGAATAAGTAATAATTCATGTGAGACCGGGCATGTGATAATGGATGGGTTCAAATTATAGTAAAGCTAGTAATATAACCATGCATGTATAGTTAATCATCTAGCCTGGAAAATCTGTTTAAGGTCAATAAGTAATTGGATTGTTTGAATACTATATCATATAGTCGAATTGTCACTTTGACTGAGTAATTTCAATATTATTATAGGCCATTAGCAGAAAAACAAAGAAGAATAAGAACAATTCATTCACCCGTGCATTAATTAGTTGTAATCATGGAATTAATATTGAATTTCCTGTACAGTGACTTTACTCTTTCAATGAATAAAAGCAATCTGATTTCGATTCTTAAATCCTGTTAATTTACGTTATTTCTGGTTCTTTGCATTTATCGTTTTTCATAGTAGTTTACTACCGATTGGTTTGGGCTCAATGTGCAAACGAAATTTGACCCACAACGTGAAGCTAATGAAGCCGGCAAGTTTAAACCCAAGGCAACCTGGATCTCGAAGATAGTCCATGGAAAGCCCAGGCCCAATAACAACAAACTACACGGGCCTGGGATTATTATAGTGTTAGTAATACGATTAAGGAAAGAACAAGTGTAGAAAACGTAGTTAAATACAAGTATTGAATTCTTTAATGAAAATTGGGACGAGCCTCGCCCGAATAACACCGGGGCCCCCATTTAGTAATGATATAACACAAATAGACCCGGGAAAGCTAATAGCCAATTCCATAGCTTCTCCCAAAAGATTTAAAAGCCGATAGACGTTACTTTAGGGCACGATTTTAATATACCTTCCTATGAACGAGTGTGCACTTGGTGCGACTCAAATCCAAATCTCGACAAAGCCGAAATACACCAAAAGTCATAGGCGTACTGGTTGCGGTATGACTCGAGGCGTGTTTCCGCAATGTCGCAAATTCCTAAAAATGATATTTAACGTAAAAGCACATTATGTTGTTAAAACCTATAATTGAGTCAAACAAAAGTCAAAAACGACAGTGGAGCGACCGTGCTAAAACCACGGAATCCGGGAATGCCTAACACCTTCTCCCGGGTTAACAGAGTTCCTTATCCGGATCTCTGCTTCGCGGACATTTTTAAGAGTCAAAATTCCTCGGATTCGGGATTAACCGGTGACTTGGGACACCATTATTATTCCCAAGTGGCGACTCTGATTAATCTCTAATAAAATCCCGAACCGATTGTCCTTTAATTGGAAAAACTCCTTCCCTTACGTTATTTTATCCGTCTTGGGTAATTGAACGTCGGGGTATACCCTACAAGTGTATTTATACACATTTAAGTACGTTGGGGTAGTAAAAAGGGAGGTGTGACAGCTCTGGCGACTCTGCTGGGGATCGAACCCTGAATTTCGATTTCAGGGTTTAAGAACTCGAGCTCCTTAGAACTGCCGTTTGCGTTTTTGTTTGACTTCATTATGTGATTTGAATAACATGCTATGTGCTTTATCGCTTTTGATATTATGTGAACTGTGTATATAAAACTGTGCCGAAAACCCTTCTCTCTTCTCCCCCGGGGATGTGCTTACTGGTTGAGACTCCCCTTTTTGTTAAATGTCACCTTAAATTAAGAAAACAGAGGCCGGATAAGTTACAAAGCCGATTGACTCCGCGGGTCACCGGTACGTAGCCCCCTCCTCCATTCGAGTTGTCCGCTCGGGTACACGGTCTAGCAATCCATGAAACCGTAAGATTTTGAACATAGGTCTAGGACGATTATTTGCATCATATCTGACTTAGGGGACTCAACACAGGGGTTGGGTCCGTCTAGGACAGGTGACCCGGTATTGAAAAGACCGAGCATGCTATGTGTTGCATTTTATTGCCCTTGATCGTTATGCGGACCGGCGAAAATCCCGAGATTGGAAAAAGTGTTGAAAAAGAAAAAAAGAGAGAGGAAAATAATGATTTGTAGAAAATAGATACATGGAAAATTTGAAAACTTGAAAAAAAAAAGGTGGAACATTTTTTGAAATAATTGGTCAAATAATCTGACCGAACTACGCAAGTTTGATTCTCGCCATTAGGTGGGATACGTAGGCAACCCTTAAACGGGTCCAACCACACTTTTAGAAAAAGACCAAAAAGATTTTCTTTTCAAATAATCGAGGTGATTGCTATTTTTGGAAATTGCCGAATGTTCCGAAAGGACAACGGAAGGCTGTTTTTGCAAAAATGGCCACTTCGAAAATTCATTTTTCTTTTCTTTCATTCAAAAATTGAAAACTTGCATTGAAAAAGATTTTTCCTTTTCTAAATAAAATCACCTTAATAAATGTGCGGGACGAGCACGATGATGAATGAACAATTTTCCCTAAATAAAATCCCTTTGGAGCTGAGATTATGGTGGCAGGACATGAGATCCGATGGTCAAGACTGGGTCAAAAAGTATTTGAAAGGCCTTACGGGGTTACTAGACATGGTTCCTCGAGGTGATGTGGTTAGAGCGTTGGTCACGTTTTGGGATTCGGCACACAACGTATTTCATTTCCCAGATTTTGAACTTACCCCAACTTTGGAGGAGATTGCCTTTTACATTGGGAAGACTGAGGTTCCGCTGAAAGGAAAATATCCGGTATCTCCGAGGACGGTGACGGTACATCGCTTCCTCGACTCTTTGAAAATTGCCCGGAATGTTCATAATGAAGATCTGGCCGACGGGTTTTGTTCTTTAAGCTTCATCTATAATAGGTTTGGACACGTTGGGGGTTTCAATGATCCTACCAACAAATTATGTTGTAAGTCCAACCGGGCGAAATGGGAAGAACACCGGAGGTTCGCATTTTTGGTGGCATTTCTCGGAGTTGTTGTATTCCCGAGGAAAGATGGACATATTAATATAAAAGTTGCCGGAGTA